>JANKYF010000002.1:21715129-21729291 GCA_029829435.1 Erythroxylum hondense
TGCATACCCAGAGGGCTCTCCTATCCCTAATGTGAGCGGGCAGTAGTGCATACCCTGAGGGCTCTCCTACTTGCCAATAATGCGATTACTGTGAAATGTGCCGAATCGAGGCAGTATTGACGCCCAGTCACAATACTGACATAAAATGAGAAGTGGCATGCATTATGCATCTGACTGTATTGTGAATATTGCGAAGTGACATGTCTGATTTATGTTATGATGTAATTGAGTAATCTGTCTTATAGTGTTCTGAATGTATTATTGTGTGACTATGTGATATAGTGTGCGGATATGCATGAGTTGAGTGAACCATCGATGATGGTTTCTCGCTGAGTTCGCAAACTCACCCAACATTGTAAATATTTTTCAGGACAGAGTTAGTAGACTCCTAGCTCCAGAGAGAGAGACTTTTCTGTCGTGTAGATCATGTCGGCAAGAGAAGTTATGACACAAAGGTTGGTCAATTGGAACTTTTGGGGATGGCCTAGTTAGGAGTTGTTGTAGTTTCTTTTGAGTATTGTACTGACAGGGATTATAATAGAATGTGTATTTATGGGTCAATAGAATGGAATGAGAAAGCAAGTTTTAGTTTCAAAATTTTCGATTGTGTTACTGATATTATTGATGCCATGTGGATAGTAGGGTTGCTCGTAGTGCACCCTTATCGTGAGTTATGTGTCGGAACGACCTACGGGCGTCCCGGTGCGTACCCTACGGTAAGGGGGCGCTACACCGATAATGTGTACGAGCTTGTTTCTCCCATACTTTATAAATGTCCACGTCAAATTCAGAATCCTAAATAAATTCTTTCTAAAACAAAAGAAAAAAGATTCGATAAATACTTATAATGTAATAATATTTATCTAATTAATGTACACAAATCAATTAAAAAGAAAAAATATTTTTTTATAACTCAAACTCCTAATAGTAAAATTCCTTTGTGGCTTGAAAGATATTCTTTCATACATAACCCTCAAGATCAATCTTCTTCTTGAATTTGGATGTCATGTTTCTTGAGCACGGTCTAAACGGAATCAACCTAATATAAAAGGAGTTAGTTGGCGATCCAACTTTCTAAGTTGACACTCCAACTTCCTTTAGGCTCTAAAGCAACTAAGAGGACCGGGGCTGGACATTATTGACATACTCACAATGAAGCCATCGCCTACAAGGCATCACAAGAGAAGCTCTTCAGACATTAATCATGTTCATCTCTGCTTCCATTGTCTTCTTTTATGGCTAGGGAAGTTGATGTTCTGATGAGTATTAAGTGTTATAATTGTGTGATGCACCAAATGGGTTTGAGAAATTGGGTAGCTGGGGAAATTTTTCTGGCTAATTGAGTTCTTCTGTATGCTTGGTAGTGTATAGGAGATCTGATTATTATTGTGGAGGTGTAGTTTCCATAAGTTTTCGCTGTAGGTTTCCTTGAGCTTCACAGTCATTGATTCAGATAGGATTGTGGATAGCTTATCTGCTTGAGCTGTTGTGCCTTCACTAGCACTGGTTAAGTGAACTTCTTATACATATTTTTTCTGCATTTATAAATCCTTTTGACTTGTAAAAAAAAGCAAATAATTTTATACCATTTTTAAAATTTAAACCTATAACTTAATTATAAACATATAGCATTTCATGTGTATTTTCACTTACAAAATATTGACAATTGTGATGTAATTTCTTCCATTAGGTCCCACAGCTCCAGGCGAGCGGCCACCTCCTTCATCCACATCATTTACCCCTCTGTCGCTATAGGGGAAGTGGATGATGTAGGGGTGTTGGATGGTGTAGCAGCAGGTACAGAATGTGATACCTCATCTGCAAGTGTAGTAGCTGGAGGGGGAGGAGATGATTCAGTTCCAACTACAAAATGTGATGCTTGACCTGGACAGTAAGCAGCTTCGAATTGTTGTCTGAACACTAGTCACATTATATTATGTTTTCTCTTTAATGGAATATTTCAACCTAAAATTCATCTTTGATTGAATTTTCTAGAAATATAACAATTTGAATTCAATATTTAACACAATATATTGAAAAGGAAATAATTGATTTGTTGAATATAATATTTAATTACAAACACAAATTAATAGCTATCATCACTTAATTGTAAATCAAAATCATCTTCTTTTTCTGAAGAATTATAATCAAACTTAAGCTCCTCTTCAAATCTTTGGCCCTCCTCATCCTCTCCAAATGAAATTTCAACATATTCACTAGATGGATCGTTCAAAGGTTCATTATCGTCATATGTGACAGATGCATTGATTTCATAAACATCTTCCTGAAATGCTTCACTTTCAATTCTCTATTCTCCTTTTCTAAGTGATTCAAAAACACCTCTAGGTTGCGAAAAGGGACATAATACACCTGGATCGCTTGCATTGCCAACACAAAAGGTTCAAATTGTCTAAATCTTCTTCGCTTGTTGATTTCAACTAGATTGTATCAGCTATGCACTTTTGTACCAACAATTGGAGTTGGATCAAACCAGTCACACTTAAATATCACACTTTGCTTTATTGGTAATGCAGGGTACTTAATTTCAAGTATCCCAATACTTTTACCATAGTAATCCATCAATTCTTCCTGTATGCAAACTCCACTATTTATTATTGCCATGCTATGACTATGATATTTGTGTACATTAACAAAATACACCAGATATGATTTAACAGTTCAAAATGGTCCCTTTGCAAGATCACATATGAACTTGCTCTCTATTGGATTTCCTAAGGCCTACATAAAAGAAATTATCATATTAAACAGTATAATGTCATTTGAATACTTAAATCTTATAATTCAATCATTTCAATATTTGTAAGTGAAAACTTACACATTTCTTGAACCATTGAGGAAAGTGTCTTCCAACTTTTTTATTCATATCATCCTATGTTTTGTTGGGCATTAGCTCGCATAACAATTTCTCGTATAGTCTAAAAACATTATTATGTATTTCAGTTATGAATAACACTAATTTTCAAAACCCAAATAATCAATTTCAACTTACTGCACGAAAGGTTGAACCTCTTAACAGTTCAATAAAATGTAACCATGGGTAGCCTCAATTTCTTCCTCTGTTAATATTCTTCTTGTTGAACGTCTATATGTTCGTCGAGAATATGTGAAAATGGATAAGTTACCATTAGCATCACTCGTTCCTCTCCTATCGTCATTACGAAGAACGTTTCTTTCTCTTGTGTGAACATGGGACTCAAAATAATGCAAACAAAATATACTAGCTTTCACCACTAAATAAGCATTACATATCGAACCTTCAACTATAGCCTTGTTTTTGACATTTTTCTTCAAGTGATGCAAATACCTATATTAGCGAATAGGGTTATTACAATTTAGTTATTAAAACATGTTATTACTTCAATTACAATCATTTTTGTTGAATTACCTCTTAAATGGATACATCAATCGATATTAAACTAGACCGGCTAGCTTAGCCTCGTGTGTTAAATGCACAGGTAGATGCACCATATAGTCAAAGAAGCTTAGAGGAAAAATTCCTTATAACTTGCACAAAAATATTGGAATTCCCCTTTCTTGTTTTTCCATTTCAGTCAACTTGATTTCATATGATGTTAAGCTTTTGAAAAACAAGCTTAATTATATTATTACTTCCCAAATCTTATTCAATAGCAACTTCCGAAATGCAATTGTAATTAGAAACACATGACAATCATGAATTTTCATCCTAAATAATTTGTACTTCCTCATATCCACACACCTTGCCAAGTTTAAAACATAACCATCAAGAAACTTTAGACTTTTCAACCATTCACACAATATTTCCTTTTGTTTTTTGTCTAGAGTGTAATATGCTTTCAGATATTTATCGGGGCAAAGATCCTTATGTAACTCATTCCTTCTACAAAAAAGTTTCAAATCAGCTCGTGATTTTGCATTGTCTTTTGTCCCCCCTTCAATGTTCATTATCGTATTTAACAAATTGTCAAAAATATTTTTTTTCAATATGCATCACATCTAGATTATGATGTATCAAATTAGTTTTCCAATATGGCAAATCCCAAAAGATGTTTTGAAATTTTTTTACTAAAGCTTGTATTAACTTTATCAGCTTCAAATTCTATAACTTTCAGCAAACCTAATTCCTTAATGTCCTGCAATATCTTTTCACCAGCTTTGTGAGAGGGAGGAGGTGTTTATACCATCCTATTCTTAATGAACTTTTGTTTATTGCTTATAAATGGATGATCTAGAGGAAGAAATTTTCTGTGGTTGTCAAATCAACATGTTTTGCCCCCGTTTGGAAGATAAAACACATCAAAATCATTAACACAATAAGGACAAGCCAATTTCTCTATTGTGCTCCATCTAGACAACATGGCATATGCCGCAAAATCACTAATGGTCCACATCAAAGCTGCTCTCAACACAAAATTTTGTTTCTGAGACACATCATATGTCTCAACACCATATTCCCAAAGATGCTGCAATTTAAATATCAATGGTTGTAAGAAAACATCAATTTTATGCTTTGAATTTGTAGGCCCTGGCATAAACATTAATTTTATGCTTTGAATTTGTAGGCCCTGGCATAATTACTGTCAGGAATATATATGCCTCTTTCAAACACATCCATGGAGCAAATTATAAGGAGTAATTATGATTGTCCATGATGATTATTGCTGGCAGAATTGATCTTGGAAACATCTGTTGACAATCCCAACCTAACATTTCGACTTTCAGCTATAAACTCATAATAGGTGTCATCGAAATGTTTCCATGCTAGTGCATCTAATGGATGACTCATTATTCCATCTCCCTATTCGTGTTCATTATGCCATCTCATGTGAGATGTAGTAACATTAGAAGCATATAGTCTTTGAAGTCTCGGAGTTAGCGGAAAATAATACATCCACTTTCAAGGTTCTAATTTCTATTTCATAGAATGCTATCTAGGCTTGAACTTAGATTGACCACAAATTTACACTCTTATAATTCCATATCTTCTCTCCAATACATCATACATCCCAATTTGTAACAATTAATCTTTTCAACAGGCAAACCAAGACCCCTAATAAGTTTCTTCATATTATAAAAACTATCAACCATTATATGATCAGGAGGCAATGATTTATTATACCATCCAAGAATTTTATCAAAACTACGATTAGAAATATGCCCTTCAGACTTTATGTTCAATATTTGAGAAATTGAAGACAATTGAGTCATTGTCTCACTATTTGGCCATAATTCTTGGTTAGTTGGGTGTAGTAAGTCAAAAAACTGTTTTGCATGTGAGTTTGACTCTTCTTCAATATTTTATATATTTTCCTGAAAGTTATAACCGGCTGCATCATAAACTATTTTCATGTAAGGATTTTCATTTGCATCCACATTATTTGTTCTAAATCCAATTTCCCTACAAACTCATTTAAGTTCACTGACGATTGTACTTCATTAACCCTTGAGGTGCTACAAATCAATGGTTCCCCATGTCATGTCCACTCAAAATAATTTGGGACAAACCCTTTTCTCAACAAATGCCCATTCACTTCATAAATAGGAAGGAAACGAATATGTTTTCACTTTTTACATGGACATATGATCTTTGGGCCATCCATATATGCAGGTTAAGAACATGCATAATGAATAAAAGCTTAAATTCCCTTAACAAACTAAGGATTAATGAAATTATCAGGTATTAATCGTCTATATATCCAATATCTATCAACATTACTCATTTCTGCAAAACTTTTAATTTCAAACAGTGAATCCATAGTTAGTATCCTTCATGTTCTCCAAAGTTTATAGAACATCTAAACTTTACACAACATCCCCTAAGTATTAACCAATTGAATTAATCACTTATAATTGATTTCAAAACTATGATACATGGCATTGTTTACACATGTAAATTAAGAAAATAAGTTCTCATTGTGACTCCTAGGCTCATGAAATTTTTCACCAATAAGCCTTACGGGAGCTGCATCACGGGTTTCCAGCCTATATACCATCCTAGGGGTTTATTATGGAAAGCATTGTCTTGTCTATAAAACATATTAATTTCTTTTGTTAATACTAAGTTTACATTAATCACAATGAAGTTGAAGTATTAATCGATTGAATTAATCACCTACAATTGATTTCAAATATATGGTACGTGGCATTGTTTCATCGATAAGCCTCACGGGAGTTGCATCATGTGTTTCTAGCCTATATACCATCCTAGGGTTTTACTATACCTCAAATCATTCATAAGATCTCAAACTCATTCCACATACAATAAATGCTTATGTAATCAAACATCTACTCATCAATGATTCAAACATAACCCAAACATAAATATTTAGACTATTAAAGAAGAATATAAAAAATCATTAATGACTATGTCATTGGACCTAGCACATAAAATGGCATTTTATGGTTAACTATACATGAAAACAAAAGATCATCCTTAAATGATTTGTTGTACATCTTCAATTTCTCAAATTTTATTTAAAAAATTAGATAGGAAATCCTAAAGTAAGCTAGATAGGAAATCCTAAATTAAGCTAGATAGGAAATCCTAAAAGCTAGAATGAAGTTTCAATTAATTAATAGAATCAAAAGCTTTGAAATAAATAATCTTCATATTGTAACTTTAGTTAAGTGTTTTCTTATAGTAGTTTAAGGACTTAGATCATCTCATCATGATTTAAAAACCTAAAAATTTAACAAATTAACTCATAATCATGCTATATATTCTCAAATTAGCATAAATGAGTAATGCAAGACCTAATGTTAAGTATATGTAAAGTGGCAATTTAGTAACTATAAAAATGTTAAAATGTATGGTTTTGGCATAAAAGGCTTAGACATACAAGTATGGACCTTATCTTTAACATCAACTCTAAATAACTTTTCGATAAACTTTCAAGGGTAAAATTAAACCTCAACTCTTAATACTGGTGTTTTATTCTTAGTTAAAAAAGATGAATGCTTTGGGGAATTTCTTAAATTTGTAAAGAGGGTTCAAAATGAGAAAAAAACTCTCTATTACATCTATTAGGAGTGATAATAGTAGGAAGTTCGAGAATGAAATATTTACCTTTTTATAAGGATAATGGTATCTTTCATAACATTTCTAATAGAAGATCACCTCAATAAAAGGGGCTTGTTGAGAGAAAAAATAGGTTTTTGTAAGAAATAGTTAAGATTATGATAAATGAGTATGATCTCCCTATATATTTTTGGGAAAAAATAATGGCTACAACATGTTATAGTTTAAATAGAGTCTACATAAACTACTTGAATTATGAAGAAGTAAAATAAATTACTATAACACAAGAGACTAATGATTCAACCATCCCCAAAGTCCTAGAATTATATACATTAATATTGTGTAATATTTAGTTGATTTATGTTTTAGTTAAACCTACTTACCTCAATCGACTCGTAGAATAAGTCACTGAAGCACGTGAAGGAAGAAGTTAGTGGAGCTAGAGTGAGCTCACGGCCAAAGAAGATAACGAAAACAAAGAAATGAAGGCAATGACAATCAAAGCAGTACGCAAAACATAGTAACAATCAAGTCTCAACGACATTGTTAAAAAAAATCAAAGAATAAAATGTTACCTCAATCGATGATTAAAGGAAGACAACATTGATGACACATGATGGGTGAGCGACGAGGAGGAGGAAAGATGGTTAACTATACATAAAACCAAAAGATCATCCTTAAATGATATGTTATACATTTTCAATTTCTCACATTTTATTAAAAAAAATAGATAGGAAATCCTAAAGTAAGCTAGGA
The DNA here is from genome assembly GCA_029829435.1 of Erythroxylum hondense. NCBI lineage: Eukaryota > Viridiplantae > Streptophyta > Magnoliopsida > Malpighiales > Erythroxylaceae > Erythroxylum > Erythroxylum hondense. The sequence continues at coordinate 21,722,904 of JANKYF010000002.1, forward strand.
AATCCTAAAGTAAGCTATATGGGAAATCCTAAAAGCTAGAATGAAGTTCCAATTGATAGAATCAAAAGCCTTGAAATAAATTATCTTCATATTGGAACTTTAGTTAAGTGTTTTGTTATAGTTATTTATGGACTTAGATCATCTCATCATGATTTAAAAACCTAAAAATTTAACAAATTAACTCATAATCTTGCTATATATTCTCAAATTAGTGTAAATGAGTGATGCAACACCTAATATTAAGTATATGTAAAATGGCATTTTAGTAACTATAAAAATGTTAAAATGTATGGATTTGGCATAAAAGGCATGGACATACAAGTATGGACCTTATCTCTAACCTCAATTCTAAGTAACTTTTCGATAAACTTCCAAGGGTAAAATTAAACCTCAACTCTTAATATTGGTGTTTTATTCTTAGCTAAAAAAGATGAATGCCTTGGGGAATTTCTTAAATTTGTAAAGAGGGCTTAAAATGAGAAAAAAAAACTCTCTATTACATCTATTAGGAGTGATAATAATAGGAAGTTCGAGAATGAAATATTTGAAACCTTTTTATAAGGATAATGGTATCTTTTATAACAATTCTAATAGAAGATCGCCTTAATAAAATGGGCTTGTTGAGAGGAAAAATAGGATTTTGTAAGAAATAGTTAAGATTATGATAAATGAGTATGATCTCCCTACATATTTTTGGGAAAAAATTATGGCTACAACATGTTATAGTTTAAATAGAGTTTGCATAAGACCAACTTTGGATAAAACTCTTTATGAGATTTGGAATGGGAAGAAGCCAAAAATTATTAACTTTAAAGTTTTTAGATGTAAATGCTACATTTTGAATACTAAAGATAACTTAAAATGTAAAGGCTACATTTTGAGAAAACTGCAATATAAACATTCCACGTAAAGAACTAACTAACAATCTAATTCAAATAAGAAATATGCATAACCAAGCATGATAAATAGAACAACTTCATGAGCAATAGTTTGAACTTTGAAGTGTTATGATTGATATCTCCATCACATTTTGTTGGTAGCAACAAGCAAAATATACCACTTTCCATTCTCTAAAGCCACTAAATTACCCACTCCATTAAAAGGTGCCCATATTATTAAGCCACCGAGCTTTCATACAAGATATAAGTCACTTCATATCCATATAGCCTTTATAGGCCTTGCCAACTAGTGAAACAAAAAGTACAGCATAATCCATTATACATATATGAACCTAAAAAAGATTAAAAACTTGACATTTTATTGTGTGAAGATTATAGCTTCATCGGCTTGTTCAAATTTATTAATCACAATATGAGGAATAGAACACAGCCCAAATCTTTATGTTTTGATCAATTCTAATATGTTAAAATATCAATATTCTTGTCAACTGCAGTGCAACTCCAAAAGGACAATCAATATAATACTATCCCTACAATTATTCGTTGGCATAAAAAGACAAAAAGATGATGATGTTTATACAATACCTAAAGTAGATTTGACGACGATGGCGAGGAGGCATGGTCAGACGACGATGACGATGACGATGACGCACAGCGGCACGACGAGGAGGTGCGGTCCAACTACGAGAGACACGGTGGGACGGTGACAACAGAAGAGAGGAGCGGGGCTGCGATGGACGAGGGAAAATGGGGGAAGGAAGCCGCAGGCAATTTAGCTTAAACCAAAACGTTCTTTTTAAATTGTTGAACCGGAGGCAAATGACAACATTTATGACTAAAATTTACTGACAGAATTTAGCATTACCGATAGGGATTTCATATCGTTGCTATATTCTGTCGATAAATTAATCGGATTGATTTCCCTCCATGTTTATTGACGGATAGTTTTTTCGTTGCAAACTGAAATTTTTGTTGACAATTTTACCGGTAGAATATGATTTTCCATCGGTAATTTCCAACAATTCTATTTCCGTCAATAATTATCCATCGCTAAAAAGTAATTTTCTTATAGTGACAGTCAATTCAGTCTTAGCTGTCTGGAGATCTAGAGCCATATTGGGGTACTTTGAAGAATTGAGAGACTTGAGTTCATATTTAATGCCTACGAGCTTGCGCAACTGCTTGGTACGTAAATTTTTGTTGGGCTTGGTACACGAAAATTGTTGGGAAAATTTTTATTATTCAAGTTGATACAGTTAGAAGAACGTGAGGATTAAGTTTCTATTAACTGAGAAAATCAATAACATAATAAAATTTGACAGCATAACAGATAGGTACGACTAAAGCATGCAAAATATAAAGTTTTATTTGTTCAAAAACACCTACAAAGGATCATACAAACGAGATACAAAGACAACATGCAAACATTAAGCACTAAACAGATTAACTCCTACAAACGAGAACAACACTTAACATGGATTTGAAACTTGGGAGATAAAAATGCAGCAAGCTCATCGTCCTTCTCAAAATTGACCATATCTTCTTCTAACAAGTTGGCATTCATCTCTATACCTCCTTTTTCTTTTGTGTCACTGAACAAAAACATATTTTGATACGGCCAACAAGCTGATCCTATCCACTCAGGCTTTCCCCATCCAAAGTCGATTTCATATAAAGGAAACCAGCACAAACTAGTGAAGCTAAGACAGACGACTTTCTTGTACCTCTGCCTCTCAGCAATGTCTTTCATTAAATTTAGCTGCTCATATCCCTCTTGAAATATCTTAACATACTCTGCGTCTACGCTCGCTAGTGTTCTTCTCATTTGGTTAATGACACCATAGCAATATTTATCTTCGGTATCGATTTGAGTTTCTGCTACCACTGGATCAAAAACCATATTTCCTATATGCTGCCCAGAGAGAGGTGGATCCATCCTTCTTCGGAAGTTCACAGCGTGTTTCACCATATAGATTGTATCAGAACTATCTGCCTTAAGTTGAGTTGCGGCCATGAATCTACTACAGATGAAAGCTGTTAACACCTCCACTCGTGAGGGATGTTCGATTATATTCCCGGTGGCGCTGCAATAATTTTCAGTGTACTTGTCTCGAAGTTTTTTAATGCTAGTTACGTCGAAAACAAACCTCTTTGAAACCATCTTGTGATTGTCCTTGCATACCTCAAAACAAGGCTCATAATCAGAAATGTCGATGGGAGGAAAGTGCTTGGCTGCTTCAAATTTAGGAACAAGTACATTATTTCTTTCTCCGCGAGCAATTGCCGCCCAGCTGTTAAGGAATGTGATACCTGACACGGCATCAGCAATCTTATGTGATAATCCGACACCAATTGCCATTCCACCGCACTCAAAGTGGGTGACCTGAACAAAAGAACACAGGTCACTGCTGTGGTCTAGTTTAAAAGGCATCAACTCCTTGAGTTGACTGCAATCCATGTTTCGAAGAATTTCCAGGATGGTGCCTTCTGCTCTAGCTTCCACGAAAGGCACACCCTCGTCATTACAATCTATATGCGAATCTTGTCTTACTCGTCCTGCTAAAGGATAGAATAGCGTTAATGCGTCTGAAAGAGACTTCCTAAGTCGCTCGCATCTCTCAGCATTGCTGATGCTCGGTGAGTTGGGATAGAAAACTTGACAAGGTGCGAAAATTGGAACCATAGTTTGATCGAGAGAGGATGGTTGGAGATGGCGAAGTTGGTTTGGTGTTGGAGAAGCCGGCTTGACTATGGATTGGGAGACTATTTGCACTTGGCCGTACATTTTCTATTTGCGGTAGGTTTCACGTAATTCAATTTTTTGCTCATGGGCAAAGGACCATCGCTTGTTCTTTTATATATAGTGCTTATTAAAGGAAACAACGATCTAAACAAGAAATATATAAACAAATGCGAACTAGATCCAGACTTTTTCTATCATTTCTCATTATGATTAGTAATTCTCGTAATTATTAAACGTTAAAGTTCTGTAAATTATTATTTCACTTAAAATAATTTCTCAAATACCTCCTGTCACTACAGGAAGCTACGGGCGGATCTACAGCTTCATTTAAATAACAGATTTGCCAGAAAGATCAAAGATGCTTGACAACGTACTCTCAACGTATTTGGAATATGAAGAGACATTATATTATTATAAAAGAGCCTATCTTTTTGACAGTAAGTGCTATGACTACCTGGAAAGTTGGACCCTACACGTGGCTTAATCTTAGAATAATCGGTAAATTAATTTGATATTTCTTGGACTCTGAAAACACTGCTCGCCCATAGCACTAGGTATAATTATTTTATAGAATTCAATTGCAATCATGCGAAACGAACGGAAAACACGTTAACTCGTACGAATCAAACCAAATGTGAAAAAATATTTTAATTTGATGAGCTTTACTAGATCTAAAATTAATGTTATAAACATTGTATCATAGGTAAATTACAACGGAGAGATGTTCAGTCCATAGGGAAATTCGCCAAAAAATATCCATTTAGTAGGGAAATTAACTATGAGATTGTTTGTCCGTTAGTAATTTACCTATATAAATATCATTTTGTCGGTAAATTCAAACAATGTCAGGATTGTGATTTTAATTGGAAGGAAAACAACATCGTTTGTTCAACCACAAACGACATCATTTCCTTATCTGTTTAAACGAATAGAGATGCCAATCCCCTTTTGTCAAATGTCCATGATGTTTGCAAATTTTTTTCCTCTTCCCTCACTATCGTGGTCTTCAATTCCATACACCATCATCATCATCTAGATCTCCGGTTAATCGTCTATCATGGTTAGTTATTCCTCCTTTGTACTTGGTTTTCTAATTTTCTACTTGTTGTTAAGTTTTTGTTTGGGTCAGTTTTGGTTGATGTGGTTCATGCTGTATGTATCTATTTCAACTGTTAATGATTCATTATGTGTTTGAATGTGTTCTTGTTGGTGAAGAGTGTCACATACCAGTGTTTTTGTTAATAGTCAAGGATGAATGAAAGTTCTAAAATGATGAATTTTGTCATTGTATGAATTTTTGTTTCTTATTTAATAACAAGAAAATGTTGCTAGTTTTTTTAAAATGTAAAATGAGAGTACACAGGTTGGCGTATACATTTTCTTTAGTTGAATTATGAAATTGAGGAGTATTTATGCAATAGAATGTTCATGTATAGGTGGAGAAAGAAATGGGAAATTCAAAATTTTCAACATTTAGGTTTGTTAGCATATGGTACAGCTTGTGATTCTACTGGGGCATGATAGATTTGTTAGGAGATATTAATATAGGCTTGATATTGTCTCTGAGGTTTTGTTTAGGCATTTTAAAAATAGTTTAGAGTTACTAGTTATGGAAAATATAATCATTTGAAATGTGTGGTTATAATTAGTTTGATACACTTATAGATACCCATTCATCTTCTTATTTTATGTCTTACGAACCTACTTCAAGTATAGCATATGAGCATTGTAATCTTATAGATTTTAAATTACAAATTAATATTTATAACTTCTAGTTAAAAAGTGTTTATATTGTTTCTTAAAAATAATAGCTTTGAGAACTTTTGTCTTTTCTTCTTTTTCATTTTCTCTTCTTCCGTCTTTTTTATACTAAAAAACATTCATGAACATAACCTTTTAAACAGTATTTTGGCAAGAATTGCAATTTATACAACAAGATTAGCTTAAGTGTGTTGTATGCAAGTAGGATCGTTGAGTAAACAAACCACTAAAGCATGCAATCAAAAGAGCATTAAGTAACAAAAACTACAACTATAAACTAGTTAATCATACATCTTCTTTAGTCCTTATAATAATCAAACAAACAAACACATCTTCCAACAAAGAAAACTCCAAAGAACAATTTTAAAAACTAAACATAAAACAGAAACAAATCAATTTCTCAATGAAGGCATAAAATTTTATCGTAGACGTTTTTCATAATGTCTATCATCCTTTAGTTCTTATCACTCTTCACCGTTAGTTTAGTCTTCATAAACCTATTTGGTGTTATAAATACAAGAGTAATTGACTTATTATCCTTTACAAAGGTATACCTGTTTTTGAATCTATCGTAGACAAATTTATTATCATATTGCCTTACTCTTTCCAATAGAACATGATTAGCAAGCATTGCTAAAACGATATAAAGTATCTTATATTTATGTTACTAAATAGAAAAAGAAACTTGCATCTATTTGTTTAACTTAATCTTCCCAAACTTATTCAACCATTGGAGTATATATGTATGAATACAAATGCATAAAAAAGAAAAACTCAAATTTTCTATAAAAACTATTGTTGCATCACAAGTGAAAGTTGATTTAGCTGATTGAGAACTCCGCAGATATAAACAAGGAGTGTCGAAAGACGTTAATAAATTTCGGTGTTGGTTTACATTTGTATATTTAATTTTTCTAATTTTTGATTATGCTATAAACCGCTGCTGTCAAATGGAGAGTTTGCGAAACTGTTACATTTTTCGAAT
>JANKYF010000002.1:21738324-21748977 GCA_029829435.1 Erythroxylum hondense
ATAAAAGGGCCTAATTCGAGAATACTCTCCAATTCAAGGGAAAGATCTCATCTAATTGTAACATTGATCACTAGTCTAAAAAGAATATTTGTCACAATTCAAACAATTAAGCTAAAACATATTAGGATAGTTATAATAAGTCGCAAATTTTTCTAAATTAGTTGGTTCAAACCTAACATCCAAACCAAGACTTACCATCAATTGATTGGATATGATAGTATTTCATATCAATTAAATGATAGAAATAAGCTTAGTGAAAAAGACAAAGCCCTAAATTAAATAATAAAGATAGCTGTAAGTATTCTACTTAATTTTCTTGTTTATCATAAGCTAAATATGTAATTCATAAATAACATATTTATTACTTGTATCAATCCTTGACGACAATTATAAATCATTGAATTCATGGATAGATATAGAATAATTAACATTAAATTAATTTGTCATATTAATCAATATTAATTATTCACGAAATATAAGAACTTAAGACAAGAAATACTTGAACTAAAACATAAATAAAAGTTTAGAATAAAACCTAATAAAACCTCACAAGGTTATAATTAGAGTTTTGAATCCCCTTGAAACATAATATTTGAGTTTAGCCACACATGACTTAAGTTTCAACACCAAAGATAGAAGAAAGATGAAATATTGAGAAAAAAGTATGAAGAAAAAGTTTGATTCCTATAGAGAGAGGTGAAAGGTGTCTCTTTATATTGTTTTCCTACCCTAATCCTAATCTAATCCTAATTGCAAAGACGTCTATCTAAAACAAATCCAAATCCCTATATAATAGGGATAGAAAGATGTTTTCTAATTAAATCCAAATCTTCAAATGAATCTGCCATTCGGCATGATCTCGTCTTATCCATTGCAGTAATATGTCCATTTTTTTAAAAAAAATTCATGATTTCACTAATAATCCCCCAAATTGATGCAATCTTCACTTTTCATCTCCTAAAACAAATCAAACATTAATTTTCCTATTTAAGAATTGAAATATATCCAAATAAAAAAAGATAATTTCAATTAATATATCGACATAACATTTTATCATTTAGATAAAGAATTCATGGGCAACAAAAAAATTAGGGAACTGGGAATAAATGTCTTAAATTTGTGGAAATCGAAAATATGGAAGTTGAGAAAATAGTGGAACTTAACAATAACATGGCTGAGTGGGTGAAAGTTAGGAAGTTGCTTGAGGCAGAAGTCTAGAACATGAAAATTAAAGAGATAGTAGTAGGTAGTTAGTTAAAACTAGGGAAGTGGACAATTGTAGCAAAACTTGCTTAAGGATCATAGGGCAATAAATTACCATCAACCTAAGGACAAGGAATAATCGACACAATAGACAATTTTCAAACAAACTCATTCACGGTATAACAAAAATCATTCTCTAAAGAAAACAATCAACCTATTTCAAACACACTTTGTTAATTTTTAGTTTTCTTTACATTGCCAATTCTCCTTTAGTATATCAAATTCCCTTTCGTAGCTTATGACTCCATTTTTTAATAGTCAATTACTTTTTTTAATTCAAATTTTATTTTTAATACATTTTACATTTTGGTATCTTAGAATTCAATTTTCTAAGTTCTCCAAAATTCTACTTATATTGTTGATAAGAATTCAAGTATATTTAGGATAATTCTTCCTCGGCACACCTACATTCTAGATTAACACCAAACAACTTGGTTGGCCAAGTGGGACAATAATGCTATGAATAGAGAATGGAAAAGAAATCACTCTGTCTCTATCCCTAAAGGAAGAAGTCTCTACATCAGTAAGGAATGAAGGTTTTATATCCCAAATAGTGGAGAATCTTGAGAAGACAACCTCGCCTTCTGTTAACTTTCCTGCTGATGCGAATCTCAAGTCATTGTAATAAAATGACATTGTTTACATAAACAAAAATTTAACATTGAAGTCTAACATGACCGACCGATGCAATCAAGATATTAATAAAGAAGGTTGAAAAATTGTTTATCATTATGATATAGCTACTTTAGGAAAACAAATCTTTAAAGGATTTGAGGGGCATCTTGCTCCTATTGCGATTGAAGTTGGAGAATGTAGTCACCTTTGAACTACTTCCTCTATGGATAAAAGATATATCCGTAAATGTTCCTGTAAGACCTCCTCGTGTTAATCTTAGGAATGACTGATATACGATTAGGTCTTAAATTCTCGATAGATAGGGATTAGTTAGGAGGCTGCAACTAATGGATCATAATATGGCTTAAGAGGTAATATTGTAGTTGAAAATCATTATCTTATTATTCCTCTATTACAAATAATTACAATTCAATATGGAAGTTGTCAGAGAAGTTGTTTAGTAATTGTATAGACTTGGTTTAGCATAGCTTGGCTGCCCATAGTTCCACTAGCCTTATCTGAAATGGATTGATCATGAGAATCCTTATCCTTGTGGTTAAATTTTTTTCAAATTTAACTTATTTTTTTTTGGTGAAGATGGCCAATCCACCATATAATGTGAAAAATTAGTCAATTATGAAAACTTCAACAACTTTAACTTGAGATATTCCAGAATTCATTAATAGGAACCACTTCTCTGTATATGTTTTATTGTCTAGGAATTCTATCCTTTCCTGAGTTAAAATGGAAAATTATTTCATACTCAATTTTTAGGACTGAGCACAAAGTTAGCATAGTTGAGTTATCAAGAGTCATTCAAAAGAGTGGTTAGAACCCTAACATATTCATCACTCATTTCAAGAAAATGAGAAGTTGATACTGGATCACTCTTCCAAAGATTGAATATGTAAAGTTAGCTCAAAGAGGGCCAGAAATTGAATTGCAGAAGAAATTCCAAGGCATGGAATTTTTGAGATTTCTATAAACTGGTAGCAAAAGTCTTTGAATATGAAGAACTTCTCAAAGTTATTAATGAGCCAAATTTCTCAAACATAAGCTACATTTTATAAGAGTTCTTAAAGTTAGATATAAAAGTTATATATCCATTATGCAATTTGCTATTAATCCCTGTTGCGAATTTGATGTTAAAGTTTTAGAGATATGACAATATCATATAGATGTCCAAATGCAATGACATTTTAAGTTAACTAATATCTTATAAACTTTAATGACATCATGTAAGATGTATGTCAACACCAGGATTGTACAATGTAGGAGGTTATATAGAGTAGAGTTGAAAGGTATAGTACCTTAATGGAATTATGTCATTCAATTTAGCTCACTAAAATCATAACTATGGATTAAAATTTAAGGGTTTGCCAGAATACAATAATAATTGTCATTAGAAGGAAAAAATGATTGCATGAATTTTTTGTTAATACGTGATCTAATAGAGATCATATGTTTCTAATTCATGTTTTAGACTATTTGATATTGAATTCAAATTCAACATTACTTCAATGTTCAAAATATGATAAGAAATAGATTGTTGAGTATAAGTAATTGATCTAAATTTACCCAAATAGTTTGTACGTATCGGATGCAAAAGCGACTTATATTTCATATAAATAGCAAGAATACAAAGTTAGATAACCGAGACTATCTTTTTATGTCATAGTGGTTAAATCAATATATGAGAATCACAAAATTACAAATAGTGATATACGTATCCTTTTGATTATGAATTGTAGGAAACTTATTAGGTTGAAGGATGACCAAATCAACCTTTGGTGAAATGATGAAGTTGATATTAAATTTTTAAATTTAATACATGTGATGTATGAGATACAATAACAATTCATAAAAAGATGATATTTGTATTTCATCAAATTACTAAAAAATTTATGTGATGTAGTCATATGTATTAAATAAAATATTGATATAATTTTTAAAGTTTAAATTATTTAAATTTAAGTAGAAGGTACGTATTAAAAATGCTGAAGTACTTCAATGAGATCAATATAGTGATATTTAAAACTTTTAGTTATCTATAGGGAATGACATTCGTTGGTCAATACCTCCAAAACAAATGTCATAAAAACATGGATTTGTGTAAGGAGGAAAAAACATATGAGATCATATATGATGCAATATTTATTTCTTTTATAAATATGCCTAGTACAATGATTTACCTTGTATGGTTCTAATTAAATCAATTAACAAGATTTTACAAATAGATGTAGAATGGTAACACTTTGAAAGAGTCAAGCTAATGATTTTACGATGTAATACTTAGCTAAAGCATATATTATCTAGTAAGTTTAGAACCAAATTGAATAATAAAAAGTTATGAGGTATCCAAAAAGTTGGATATAATTATATAGACCCTATTGAATAAAGTATTTTTTTAAATGCACATTTATAGGATAATTGTTCTCAAAATAAGTAGTGGGAGTAAGATGAAATTTGAATACATTTAAATCTCATGACAATACATCCAATTAGAACTAGTATCTTAATTTATATATTTGATGTATAGTTGAAAGACTATGAGATATTGAAAGATTCACTCTCATAATGAACTCAAGGAGTTTGTTTTGGAGATAATTGTGAATTTATCATATCTACAAAAAGCTTAGTAAGAGTATAGGTTACCCTTCAATGGTAGTCTGTAGAGATATATTACTCATAAAGAACAAAAATTATATTTTTAATTGTTGAATATATAATAGTCCAAGAACACATATTAGATATGAATAGATAATAACTTAATTATGAAAATTAGATCCACAGAGATATATACGCAAGTTCTTTACCTATTCTAAGTCCATGTATATAGATAATGTAATAAAGGTAATCACTATTTGAGGTGTTTAATACTTGTGAAGTATTAAATATATCGATTATTCTATGCATGAGTTCATATTTAAGTTCAAGATTATAAAGATATCTACTTTAAAAGTAAATCTTTGTTAAGGTATATCTTACTTAGAACAATATTATTTTGAAATTGGAAATGTTCCAATATAACATAAATTGCTAATCATGCCATAAAATATTTTTCATTTAGTGAAAATGATTATTTGGATCAAGAAGTTCTTTAATGAACTTGGGATAGCTCCTTGCATTATTCAAAAGTAATATATTGTAAAACATCATAGTCATTATGTATGCAAAAGGAGCTAGAGTCCCATTAATAAATCCAACCATGTATTTAGGCAATTTTTCTTAATTATGACAATAATTAAGACAAAATTTGTAAGATTTATGCGAGTGCTCATTATAGAGAATCTTGTAGAATTCTCTTACTAAACCACTATCCTAGCAATAGTATAGTTGTCATATAGTGATATGGTATAAGATACTTAAACAATTGGTTTAGTGCAAGTGTTAGATTATTGATTTATGCCTAACAATCAATTGATTGGTTGTAGTTTAGTATCATAATTATTTAAAGGCATTCTTTATTTTATATATATTCAGATGTATGTGATAAAGTCCATGGGATAAATGTACATTACAAATGAAGCTATGATGAGATCATAATTATGTGATTTATATTGCATTTATGTATTATTCCTAAATTATTTATAATCAATGTTCTATTAAGATTGGGTATCAATAGAGCATAAAAAGACTAGCACATGTTTTGTTTCTTTCTTATAAGGGAAGTAGCCGATCTTATAGAGTAACGTATGAAGACACTTAAGCAAACATGATATTCTTATTTAAGAAAAACGTCACTGAATTGGTTTTATATGAGAATTCTATTTGAAACGTTACTTATATATCTATGAAAATTTTCATTATAACGATTTTATAAATGATCATTTGACCTGAGATTACCGAAGCATCTCATATAGGGATTACTATATTTTTATATTACTTTAGACATATTCTATCAAGATTAGCTCAGTTAGTAGTTACTAGATATAACATAAACTATATGAAGATATTAAAGTGATCAATATATGATTCATCACCCTGAAGTGGTTAGGGAGAATGTTTTATTGTTCTCAATTAGTATTGATTCGAAAAATCCTTGGTCAAATTTAAATGACATTTTGAAAATAATTTTCAAATATCATTAATTAAATTAACTACTAATGGTAGAGAAGTAACATAATTAAGCTCAAATAAAGTAAACATTATATCTATGCTTTATGTCTAATGAAAATGTTATATGATAAACTGATTAAATTATATGAAAATGTCTAATGAGAATATTGTGTGATGAATGATTCAATTATTGTATGAAATTATGGACTAAAAGGTTAGTCAAAACCACTTTGCTATTCTTAAATATGTAGGTGGTTATGATATGTTGTTAGATACTAATATTGATTTATAGATATAAATTTAATTAGATAATGTCTGAATTTTGTAAGAAGTAGGTTATGTTAATTTTTTTTTTGTAGTATAAATAAGTCCATAGTCTAGACAGAATCTATCCAAGGTAATGGGAACTAGGGTATCTTCAAAAGGGAATATAAATTAAGGTTAATTTCTGCCGTATATACAAGTTGCCATTAGTGGTAAAATGTTATAGGTCTTTATGAGATAACCAACCCCAAAAGCTAGCTTGAAGGGTGGGAGAGCTCATAAGCCTATAAACTCCACATTAGTTTCTTTTATTACCGATGTGGGACATTTTAAACCGTAACATAAAAGTCCTAAATTAGATGAGTATATGTCTATTTACAGTATGGTGAATCTTGAAACATATTTTGTTTTGCTAGGCAAAATCTTGACTCGGCTTCCTAGTGAAAATTGTGACTCGTTCCAAGATTGCTTAAAGTGTGGAGCCATGTTATAACCAGGGCAGAAATAAAAGGAGAACATCTTTTAAAACTTACGAAGTCCCAAATGAAACCCATTATTGCTTCAATTGACATCTTCCTCTAGGCCAATTGTCCATATAGCAAAAAAGAAAGCTATTCAAGTCAAGCGATTATAACTCTAAACTGAAATTGATGGAAAATGAAACAAGAGAAGAGAATCTTGGGAATCAAGTTTAACCGTAAAAATTGTATGGCATATTGATCATGGATCAGCTAGTAAAGAAGGGTGCAAGAAGTAGAAAAGTCTGTCATATTCAAGAAATCTAACCGCTTTAGGTGACTAGCAGCGGATCTATTCAGCTCTAAATTGACACCATGATAAAAGATTAAGAAACGCACACAATACTGACTTGATAGACAGAAAATTGAACAATCATTGACGAAGCAATTCAGAAGAAATCTGCTTAATTAAAATGGAAAGACACCATGTTCATATTACAATCCAACACCAGGAGTAGACCATATACATGCCCTTCAAAGCTCTGCTTACCTGATCCAATGTCAAGAATGACATGAGTCCATTAATATCAGCATTCAGCAGAGACTTTTACCGTTATAGAGTTCCCAGGGTTTGCAGGACTGAAAATCAGTGAATTGATTCTGCAACCAAAAATGTGATAAAGGGTTGCTTAGATATTGAGGAAATAACTTGATCTAGGACATTTCCTGTTTGTATGGTTTCTGCATTTTGATTTGTAGTAGTACCTAAGATGAAGTATATATTATTAAACTTCTCAAACATCATCAAAATTTGGGTTTGTAACATAAGTATTTACCTCTTGAGAAATTCCACTATTTTCCAGATGACTGAAAAGTGATGAGGGGCTCCACTTACTCATAACCACCAAGGATTCATCAATCATATTGCTCCCCTCTATCGTTGTACGGAAGGGGTTTTGCTCTTGTGAGCTCCTAAGCAGCTCAACCAGCTGATCTGTAGAAGGGTTCATTAAGTGACCATGAGTGGCTGATTCCTCCCCAGTTTCAAAGGGATTGAAACAACTTAATTGGTTCAACTCTATGTCCGTTGCTTGCTGATGATGATAATGAATCATTGATTCATGCGAAGTTTTTCGAATCTTCATCTTTTCTCTTGTTCTTTCCCTGGCCCTTTCTCTTGCTTTGTCTCTTAACGCCCTTGGAAGCAAGTGAACTCCTCTTTTACACGATGGCCTGGCCTTCTTCTCCTTGTTAACGATACGTGGAGTTGGTTTGCCTTTGGAAATATTGGTTCTTTTAAAGAAGGTTTCATCAATACCTGACATAACTTCACACTCAGAAGTAGATGATGCACTCTCGATCGCAACTGTACTGCATCCGTAGTTCATAATCCCACTATATAGTTTCTTGATTTCACTTGCTGCCTGTATTAGTAACCACTCAATAGTTTTGCTAGGTTTGTCGAAGTTGAGCTTCTCTTGCAGATCAAAAAAATTAGGAGCAACTTTAAGGGACAGTCTTATTCTCCTATCTCTTGGTCCGTGACGGGTCTCTATCTTGCTGTGACGATCTGGCTTGGAGGATCTCTTTCTTGGAATCTGTTCAGCACTTTGGTGAGGTTTCTTGCTGCAGATTTTGTCTAACTCACCAACGTCACTTTTTTTAGAATCCACCATGCTATCGATGGTATCACAGACTGAAGGATCAGTAGCTTGCAAGGTCTGAAGTAGAAGTTCATGGCGTTCTTGGATAAAAAGGTCGTGGTCTCCTAAGTCAAAATCCTCATGAAGATTGAAATGAGAGGGGAAGTGGAAGAAAGACGAGAGAAAATCTTCTTGCTTGGAATTGGCAATAATCTCACTGAAACAGGGTCTGTTGTAAGCTAGTTGGTCGCTGGAAGATATTGGGTTGTTTCCATTGTTGCTGGAGGGAATCATTTTAGATATGTAATTGCACTGGACATATAACCTAGGTATGTCAGCAGAATAACTAATTGGTGGACAAATTCAATATTGTATTTCTATCTCTCTCTCCAGGGAATTAAAAGCCCAGAAATTTCATCTTCTTCAAATCAACATCTCTGCAAGCAAAGGAAACCAGTATGTAGTTAGTGGGAAAGGCAGACATTCGTTGATGCTTTGTTAACCCCCAACTCAGAAGCAATGGCTGAGATATATCTCTTGGTGCATACTGATCATAACTGCATTTTCATGTTGAGTTTGTATAGCAAAGCTGTGGGGTCTGAATTAAGTAAGAGGGAAGGAGAACTTCCATTTACCTTCGGGCAAGCAAGGGATTGAGCTTGAGACAGACAGCATAGAAAGTGTATCATACGTTGATGATGTGCTGCGGTTGTGGAGCCGGGAGAGAGAGAGAGAGAGAGCTTGGACGCGAGGAGGGGATTTGAGTAATAATTGATTCAGGTAGCCAGTGGGTGGAATTTATTGGCTAAAATGAGCCATCTTTTTCCATTTTCTTTTCTTGTGTTGAGAGGAAAAGTTGGGTATTAATTAGGACTTGGAAAAGTATAAACAGAAGCGCATTTGTTGAAGTGAGTGGATAGGAAATGCAAAGAAGTAGATGTCAGTTGAGTTCACTTGAGTAAGTGACATATTGACAGAGAACTCAACAAAGGAGCTGCATGTTCGAGCTTTGAATAGACGAGGCAGTGGGTTTTTGTGGGTTAAGGTTGCTACATCACAGGCTGTGACTTGTTATGGGAAAGTTCAAGCTATAATTCATGTTTTGTAATGTAAGATCCACGTGGCTTTGTCTAAGCGTAGAAAGCAAGGACAATTATTTCACTCAAAGGGCATATGCTGCTGTAAGAGTCTGCCATGAGAACCAATGCTCCTTTGACTCTTTGTCAAGGCGTCGCTTTCACTAAAAGAGAAACCTCATCTCATCCCTCTCTTTATCTTTCGTTCTCAAGTCTATAATGTCATGATTGTCCATGTTATTGTTGTTCTTGTTGGGCTCTATCCAAGCCATGCGTGCTTATCGGTAAAAAAGCTGCCCTTCTAACTCTCACCATCACAGACACAAGACAAACACGAAAAAAGTTGTCAAAGAAGGGTTGCTTGGTGCTTATACTATCCAATCAATGCTATGCTATCCACAAGAACCTCTCTGAAAACCCTAGCCAATCACCTCTTGCCATAACTACAGAAACCCAGCCCCCCTAAATATGTCGTCATATTTGGAAATGGCAGTACTACTAGTATTCCACACTTGAGAAAGCTAACCTTCTCTCTGTGGTCTACCATTTACTTCCACCCTCGTGATATTTCCTTTCCATTTTTACATGCCGCTTTCTCCACTATTTGTACAAACCTCTCTCTATCTCTCTATCTCTCTTTTCTAGCTGAGCACCACTTCCTTAGACTGGCATTGGCATAATTAAGAGGACGGACCGAGGACCACATGATGTGGCGAGCTGTGATTGTTCTGAAGTTGCTTTCATGAAGGTGATAACTACGAACGAGAGGTGATGGATTGTACCATTTTTGAAGTGGGTGATAATGAGAGCATTAAACCCTAAAAAGTCTTGGTCTTAGTGCTTTCGTATATCCTTAGTTTTGGGTTCCTAATTCTTGAAGATTTCATTACCATTTGAACTAATAAAAAGCATCTCTTCGTTAATGGACTTGGTCAATCCTGCGATATACTGTGTTTAACTCTAATCCGAGGTTCCCCAGCTTCTTCCAGACCAATCTATCGTTGTTATATATAATCAAGTATGCAGTTATAAATTATACAGAAGAGATAATATAGGCTTAGGAATTGAGATTGCTAGAGCTAAATATATGTTTATGAATATATATATAATACGTTTATGTGTTAGAATGTCTCATATTGACTACACATAAAAATGATAAAGGGTTTATAAGTGGTAAGGGTCAACTATTCAAATAACTAGTTCTAGTTATTTGAACAATAATTAACCCAAGCCCAATTATTATAAGTGGACTCTATACCTTACCCATATTAAAAA
>JANKYF010000002.1:21891176-21905491 GCA_029829435.1 Erythroxylum hondense
CAATCAAATCATAATCATTTCAAATCTTTCATACCCCGAAATATGTCAATTGAGTGCACATACAATCTTTACAATGTTTTCTAAATCATGATTCATGTGTTTATGCTTATAGTATGCTTGTGAATGAAATGCACCTCATTAATTCTAAAATGATATGACTCAAAAGTCTAGCATTCTAACGCTTAGTAAATTTTTTAACCTTCAGTAAATTTTAAAAACCAGCTATTATAACAAAAATCCACTAATAAGTTTCACTCGAACATCCCATTAATATTTTTTTAAAATTAGGTCATTGGGACCCGTTACCTCTGGTTTGATCGAGTCTCAACAGTAAAGATTAGGCTTGTGCAGGCCCAGGCTCGACTTGGCTCATTGTTATCTCTACTAATTTTTCCAAATATATTTATTAGTGTTCTATATGTCAGGACTGATGTACATATGACATGTGGGTTCATTGAAGGAAAAATTAGGCCAGAAATTAACAAAATTGTATTTGATATGTTGAAGTAGTAGTTATTTTAAATGTTTGATAAACATTGAGGTTTGATCTAAACATTTAACTTTAAGATTCAATTTAACCCTTTTGTGTTGTTATTGTTAACATTTAATAACCATTGTTTTCATAATATAAGTATGCCGTTGTCATAATTCAGGAGATATAAAACAACCAAATATTCTATGCAATCTTTTGACTCTCTTCTTCATATATTCTTCCTCTCTTCAAACAATAAATATATGGTATTCCTTTTTTAAAAATACATCATTTCAAGATTTAAATTAAACATTTTTGACGCATTGAAATTTAGTTTGAATCGCGAATTGTTTAGGATGCAAAGAAAGAAAAGATCAAATGAACATTGCCAATAGTCAGTTCAAAAGAACCAGAAATCGGTACAAAATTGTTGAAATTCATGTTAAGAAAATCATTCTAAATTTTAGGCCATTAGAGTTGACTGAAGGTATAAAAAATTCACTTCCATAACTCATATCCATTATCTTTATTATTATTATTAAATCAAATGACAATTATGCTCAATGATCCGCTTCTTATTCTTGCTCGAGAAGAACATGAACTCATTTAGGCTTATTTGGTATTTCATATCTTTTTTTAAGACAATACAAAATTATAACTCTGACGGCCTAATTAACTTCGTGGGTTTGAGTTTGACAATGGTTTCGGATTGTAGACATGAACGACCATAGGCATCTCAATCCCGGAGGTACTTGAATTTTCAAACATCTAGTGGTCGGCTTACTTTTGCGTCAACGAGGTTCCAACTTCAGCAGTAAAAATTCGGATTTCAAAAGTTATGAACCAAAAGCCAAATCTTTTAAGGACCTCAGAGGCGTGTCATAACCATGCACTGCTGTGTCCCTCCAAAGAGTTATCCCTGTCAAACCAAAACACATCACAGAGACACTTTCAGTTCAACATCAATTGAATGTCTAGGCTGTCAGCATTTTAGTGAAACTGAGGGGGGGAAAGAGAAAGAGCTATAAGAAGGATAGAGAGTAACCTATCCATGAAATCAAACCAATAGTTGATGCCAAAAAGAATTCCCTGCTTACAGAATTAAAGCTGAGATGACAACCAAGTTTGTCAGTTCGTCTTAGGTGTCTTTGAAGTGCAAAGAACAATTATACGAGATAAAAGAGGGTGAAGATTACCAAAGAAAGGGGAACTTACCAGAACAAGCATAATATATTCCCGTATCCATAGAAAAGAGTAGCCCAAGTAGAGCCAGTGAACCTGTGACACAGTTCAACCAAAATGTTATCCAAGACATGCAGAAAAATGATCCCCCAATCCTTGTTAATTCAAATTTCAACGACATCTTGATAAAATCCACGCTTGCGCATCTTTATCAGATTATGGTCAACCAGTGCACAATCAAAGTGCATCAAAAGATTCAGTTCAAATCCATTCTTAGATCCAGAAGATGGTTTGTAATGAGTGCAGTTGTAATCATTCCCAATTTGGATAGAATTTATGAATAACCTCTAGGATCTCTGTGATATATTCCCAATGATTGCTGTTTGGAAACTCTCACTTGCGGAACATCAGTTTAGGGCAGAGCTTAAAACGTTCTTAGTGAGTAATTTATGTCTGTACATGTTGCAATTCGTCTCCAACACTCCACACGATGCCTCTGAATCTAATGTAGCCTTTCGGTAAAAGATAAAAAATAGTCTCATATGCTGTATTTCACCTTTACTGTGCTATAGACTGCTTGACTATCAACAAAAATCCAAGTTTTTTTTCAAAACTTAAATGAAACTAAAATCCAAATTGTTTCTACAGAACTATTTTTGATAGGTCATTAGCATCAATGCATACTAAACAAATATAAAAATATTTTGTGCTCATAATTCTTGTGTAACACTAAAATATCATACCATCGGGGGAATAAATCATCGAGTTAAACATGATCAAGAAAGGAGTTGCTTTTGGGAATTGGAATGCAAAATAAAACCCAAGATGCTCCTAATGTCCTCTTGGTGATATCTACTATATCAGAATATGATGCATAATATTTGTTTATACTCTGTACTGTTGCCAAAGTACTTTGGACTGCATTGGAAGTGGGGAATGCATATTCTGATGATTCTAGTTCTTAAAGAGCATGTACCATGGAACAGTTCTCAGTTCAGCCCAGAAAAGAAGAGAGAGTCTGGTTAATATCAGGAAGTCAGTTTAGCGATAAAAGGAAACAACTGGATCAGTTTACGATAAAAGGAAACAACTGGATCAGTTTACGATAAAAGGAAACAATTGGGGGCTAAATGTAATGTCAAAGCAAATACGTGAGAGCATCAAGATAATATCAACAGATATTGCCCATTTCATTGCAATAGCTGCCCTAGGAGTGAAAAGTTCGTCTAGAAAGCAACTGCAACCAGATTAGGATTCGAGCACCCAAGGAATACAATAGATAGGTAGCAAGACTCCAAGGAATTCATTGCAAAATAGAACCTTACCACATCAAATCACGAATAAACAGAGCTCGGGGGATCATGAGGCCATTTCCAATCATACCAAGGAGCATCGAGAAAGCCGACAAGCCTTTAATGTTATCTGGATTCAACAAATTTGTCCACTAAAGAGGAGAGGTTAAGGTTAATGTAGCGCTTGTAAATTAATTATATAGTCTGAATGATAAATGTTTGAAGAAGGAAGAAAATATCACCATTTGTGAGACAGGCATCCACATGAAGAGAAGAGTTGCTGTCCATCCAGATACTGACTCGACAAATTTGACACCTTTTTTTGGAAGCTTACCTGTTCTTGCCTGCAAACCATAAAGCAGTTAGTCTATAGGATACAAAAGTTAAGATACCAAAATCTTTTGGAAAACAACCAGCTAACTTAAATGAAGCCTGAGAAAATAGGTCAGATAAATATCTTGATACAGTTTATATCCTAAAAGTCACCAGACAAGGGAAGAGCAATTAAAGGAAGAGATCGTGTAGGCCATAATCCAAGCGCAGGACATCTAATCATGGGGAGGATGCCATATTGTTAATTGATTAGCAGTGCCTGCTTCCTCATGTTCACCCAAGAGGGAAACTAGTGTGCTCACACCATGTCAATATGAAAACAACCACATTATTGATGCTTCAACTTTTTTCGCTATCATAAACTATTGCTTATGATATTACTTCATATGATAAAAGTTTAACGAAACCCAAAATCTTACCATGATAACAGTGCCCAAAGCAATAAGGAATGCTATTGACCCTGGCAAAATACTGTTTGGTACATACGGGACAAAATTTGACCACATAACCTGCCCATGAATATTGAAAAAAAACCAAGAATCAGTAAGAAGCTACTGAAAGTACATCCATTACGTCATAGCCTAAATGTTAAGATGCATCCATAGACAGGGATCTTTGATCAGAAACAGTGAACTGCAAGCGCATTCTAAAATCAAGAGAGAACCTGGGGAAGGACTGATACTCCGCCGACAGTTATGAAATCTTCCCAAAAGTGCCAGATCTTAGCATTGAGCATCCCAAAGTAATTCAAGAAATTCAACACCAGACCGGTGGCTACAACGGCTGATGTGGCCACAAACTGAGGAAGAGGCATTGCATCCCCCATTGCAAGCTGGGAGAGCACAATGTATATGGATACGACTCCCAGTGTTTGCACCACAACTGCCTCCTTTTCCCTCTTCTTGGCAAAGTATGATAGTAAGGAAAGATTTCCTAATAAGCCCGTAAGCATCCCCTGCATTTTGTAACATCAATTTTCACGCAATTATTTTCAGTTCCGGCATTATTATTTAAATAAAGAGGTGTGACATTTTCAGTTTAATGCTGTGACATACCAGCCACGGTACAGCCAAAAGGGCAGTTTTATTTGAAGCCATAAGGTTGCGTGCATTGAGGATGATCTGAGGCATTTGAATGAGCAAAAACGGGATGTTGGCAGCTCCCGCGAATCCGGCTGTCAAAGAATCCCATTCCTCAAAGCTCTTGCTATTCTTCAACTTCCGTTGGAAATCCCACAAAATCAAACGAAAAAAGAAGAATTGAGATTAACCGAGAAAATTAATAAATACCCAAAACAACTTGTATATATAGACACCTGATGAACAGGATGAGGGTGTGGAACGTCGGAGTCGAGAGCAGGAAGCGGAGAAAGGCGGAGGCGGCGAATCACTGGAAAGAGGGAGGAGTTGCCAGCAACTTGGGAAGGAGAAGGGGAGAAGGAAGAGGAGGATGGAGTAAAATAAAAGGGGCATATTTCAGGGGATGAGGAGGAGGAACGCCGTCGGCCAGACGGCGTCGTAGTGGCAGCGGGCACGGGCGCTGTGACTGTCAAAGACATAATTATGTTTTAATTGCAATTCAGTTCTAACATCTAAAAGAGTGAGAAAGTGAGTGTGATAAAAATGGGAGGAAGAGGGAGAGGGATGTGGAGGCTTTGTTGGTGGATTCAGTTCGAGTTTGAAGATATTTTAAACGTGAATGTAGAAAATTAGGAACTGAACTTGACAAGTGGCGAATCATCGGATCTTGTTGCCGCTGCTGTTGCTGATGTTTCTTCTCCATCGGACTGTGCACGTGCACGTGCCTGTGCATGTGCATCCATCTTATTTATATAAATAGAAACAAATTAACTCTATGCTTCTATAATATTATTATCATATCGTTGGATTTGAAAGTGGTTGGTGTGGTCTGGATTAGAATTGCAATTTTATTTAAAAAAATCATAAACAACACTCCAAGGTAACCATATAGAATCAAAAGCCAAAATAGAAAAAATAATAAGATTAATGGGTTCATTCACATTTTATCTCCGAACATGAGATCATTGATTTCATAAAGGTCAATGTCTGATATGGGCTCAATTGGCTTCTCGTCTCCCTCAGGAACAAAGTCTGAAGGGTCCTTGCTAAATTCGTCTGCAAATAAGGAAATTCGAAAGAAATCAAGACGCCTACAAACAAAGATCTCCAAAACAGGCAAATATGACTTACCAAATATCGTATAACAGGAGGTTTGTGCAGGAGTTGACATGAAATTAAGGCCAAGATAGAAAATCAGTCCTAACGCTATTGCCACCATAACATAGGTTGGCAACACCAATGCCCAGTACCTGAAACAGAAAAATGCCTGCTACAACTCGGGTTTGATAATCCTCCATCTTTAGTCCAAAGACAATCCTCAACTCTACAACCTCTTTGTATTGTTACATGACTTGTAGCTAAATGCCTTTTACATCTATTCCAGTCTTTTGATAACACAACTAATCCGGAAGAAATGAGCTACTTAATGAAGTCAAAGTACTAGGTCCACTGACCTGTTAGGATAGTAATAAATCCCCATTGAATGTAACCACGCTTCAGGAACATAAGCCCAAACGAAGAAGATTACTGCCAAGACAAAAGAACTGAAGTCAAAAGCGTTATGGCTAATTAGGTGCACAAACTTAATCAAATCTGCTCTGGTCATCAAAGCAATAAAAACCCTACCAGAACCATAGTTGTACTGAATACTTGACAATAATGGACTAAAGTTAAATCTCATGTTTTCAAGAATCGTCAAAAATAATAAAAAGATTTCCTTGCCAGAGATAACAATTTTAAAAAGATTTCCTGGCCAGAGATAACAATTTTTTTTTACAGTTATGATGCAAGATTATTCAGAGTGCCATCAAGTGAGATAGACTTAAAAACTACATCATGATTGCATGAACCATACAAAAGTTAGATAGAAATAGGCAAATAGCACAAGCCAAATAGCTAAACATTTCATATGAGTCTCCGCAATATATCCACAAAGTTTAAAAATATTTGCACAAATTAAGGTACTGTCAACAAATACAAACAATAATTCAACTTTAATTGAATCAAAGAAGTGCAGGGATGAGAACAAAACACAATATGGCAACAGACCTGTGGCAACAACAGTTGTAATGGATCCAACGAACCCATAAACTTCAAGAGGCTTAGGACCTTGCTGTCCAGAAATTCCAAATCCAGAAGCTTTGTCATTAGGATCAGTGAATGATACTGTTGCTCTTCTCTTCTTTGAAAAACTCAAGACACCTCTAGGACTGCTCACAGAAAAGCTATCCTCCATTGTTTGCTTTTCAAAAAGTGCTCCGTCGTTCCTAAAATTCACAATGACCATTGACTCAAAAGAGTTTAAAGTATATACAAGAAATAAAAGCAAGAAAATTAGTCAACCACGGGCCTCTCCCTCTAGTTCTTGCTTTTGCCACACTGTATCAGTAGCAACAGGTTTAATCGGTTGGTGTTCAATAAATTGAATGATAGGTCCCTACTAATATCATATTGAGATTTTGCACATAAATCTGGCTGATTCTCTAACAATCTAAATAGTGGTAAATTCATTTATTATTTCTTGTTAGTTTTAAGCTTCTTGTCGTCCAATTCCGAGTCTCAGACTCATATCGACTTGCCTCACTAACCTCTCCGTTTCCACTCCCCTCTCCCATCAACTCGTCGGAGAAGTTGCCACCACCGCCTCCTCAAGTGGACAACTCCAAGGCCATCGTCGCTGTAGACAAGTTTACTCAGTGCTCCCCTCTCACTTCCCCGCTTTCGCAAACGGTGACGCTGGCAGTGACAGTGATTAGGGTGGTGAGAGATGAAAGTGCACAGACAGTAAGGAAGGTTGGGGCGGAAGGACACCTGGGGACAGTGGGGTCAATAGTGAGGAGGCTGCGAAGAGAAGTTATGGTGAGGATTGGGAAATTGGGGTTCCGATTATGCAAAGTCATTTTGTGTTTAATATCATTATCTATTATAGTAGCTGATAAGACACAGGGTTGAAGTTGTGACTCTTTCGATCGTTATAAAGAGTATATGTACTCATTCTTTGCTCATTCCATAAAACTCATCTAGTTAAGCTCTTTTGCATCAATGGCTATTGTAGATTGTAGGAACGATGGAGCATTTTTTAAAAGCAAAAAGTGGAATTTAAATTTTCTGTGTCAACAAAGTTCTAAGAGATGTAGAACACAAAATGGAAGAAAATAACTTCATTCCTTAATGTTAATTCTTCAATGAGCAAAGATCACTCGAGATACAAATGGCTTCGTAACTGATTTTAATAAGGAAACAAACAAGTATAACACTAGGCAAGCAATAAGCAAGATGGGACAGCTCCTTGCTATACTTATGTTGTTGAATCTAAAAATGGCTTAGAAAAACTAATACTAACTTGAATTCCCAATCAAATCCAAGATGATAACCCAAAATCTTCTTGCTTTTTTATTAATATAAGCCAAGTGATCCTCAGTATAGAATAAAAGCAGCCTATTTTGATTGATAATCAACAACACCGGGAAGTACAAGAGTGGCAAACTGAAGTGTTTCATCACAGGCAGTCTTTTTTTTCTTTTTTAAATCTTTGGTACAATGGAATTGGAATATATAGAAATATCTATCATCCCTATCACCCGCAGGATACAAATCCTATTAGATGGAGAGATACTGCTGCTTTCACTACCACCAGGGCACGATCTTGAATATGAAATTTGAAATAGATAACAAACAAGGTAAAAGGATTCACTGACTGTATGATGTACTGTCTACTGGATGAAAGGTTTGCTGATTTACAGGCTTTTATTGAGAATGGGAGAAAGAAATTAAGGGCTGGTCTCAAGGATTTATCTAGGACTTATACCAAGCACAAAAGCAACTTGAAAAAGGATAAGAGGATCAGTGATCAAGGATTTGGCAACTCAAACTCGTTAGTCCAATAGAGGTAGCTTGTGTCTTTAATTGTGGCCACAACTTCCAACAGCTGAAAGTAAGCTTCAGTGAGTTTGAATTCCCTTGAGGTGATGTTGGTTTGAGGAGTTGGGTGCCTATTTTCTGTGTGCTACAAGGAGGTTGTAAATGGGATCAGGTTTTGTTACAATGCATTTTTTGCAGCTCCACAAAGCAAAAAATGAGGTAGATATCATAGCAACACAGAGAAGAATGAGAGAATTAAAGTATAGACAAGTAAAATAAAAAGAGGAATGAGATTCAAGGTTACTAACTTACTGAGTATCTGTCATCAATGATAGAGGAGACCGAAAACTTGCTTTTATCAGGTTTTAACAACAATCCTGGGTGAAGCTGAGTAGAAGATATGTATTATGCCCAAACTTAATTAAACATATTAATTATGATGTCCTGAATGGGCCTTCAAATTAACCTTACATACATAACGGGACAAAAGCAAAGATCACAAGTACAAGAAGATAAAAGGCACCATGAATTATCAGGTGCAAAATGCTTCCAATGTCAGTAGCTTTGTTGTACACTGGATGACATAAAAATGGAACATAACAGATGTGGGAACTAAGGGACCTAATTATACCACTATATTTGTCTGTTCATATGTGGGAGCTTGACTGCACGTTACTTCTTACCTCAAGACCACCCAGATGGAAGATAAAATTACTAGAAGAGGATTGCTGGTTCATTGATCACCGCTATGGGAAGTTTCATTGAAGATAGGTTGGTTAATAAAGAGCAAAAGATCAAACATAAAGAACAGTGTGCAGAGAGACTGGCAGCAGAAATGGGAGTTCAGACAAAGATGAGGTTAGGTATTCTAATCAAGCAGTTTTGGCGAATTTGGATCGGGTTATTGGAGCATTTGAGGAAGCTATTAACACTTTTGTTAAGGAAACTAAAATTGCACGGTTAGACTAAGCAGAGAATATGCTACTAGTATGTGCAGTGTTGAACTCTGGACATAGAACAGCTGGGGTCCCAAATTATGCAAACAAAATTACTCACTAGTTTGCAGTTAAGGAGGCATTCATCAAGAGATGAGAAATCTTGTCACTGGACAATCTTTGTCGTGTTGAAGAGCAGTAGAAAATTGCAGTTCTTATACAACAAGTTGAGATATCAATAAAGAGGCATCAAAGCACGAAAGAGATCCAAGATGCATTTAATCAAACCAAGTTCAGATATCACAAAAAAAGAAGGAAAGCAATTACCAATACTGAGAAAAGCACATACCCAAAGAACCAAAAGAGATATCAGGACTCACGACGACGAAGAATACAAGATGAGGACACTGACGGCGAGGGGGAGACATGAGAGGAGACTGATAGCCTGTGACAATGACGGAGGCGTGAAAATTTTGACTGTGTGAGAGCTGTTAAATTTGTTTTTTTTCCAATTTAAATTCTTAGGATATGATAATTTTCTATTGATTTTAGTTACTGAAAATCATTTCAAAAATTCCAC
The DNA here is from genome assembly GCA_029829435.1 of Erythroxylum hondense. NCBI lineage: Eukaryota > Viridiplantae > Streptophyta > Magnoliopsida > Malpighiales > Erythroxylaceae > Erythroxylum > Erythroxylum hondense. Next base: position 21,900,911 of record JANKYF010000002.1, read on the forward strand.
AAATAAGTTAGTACTTTATTGATCGCACACTTATTCACAACTCTACTGCGTTTGAAGAGATTGAGTTAAGCTAATTTAATTCAATTTAAATTAAATAAAATATATTAAAATTTAATAAAATAACGTCATTTTAATTAGTAAATTTAAACATATTAAATTTATCATAATTACTTTAATGATTCAAATATGAGGAAAACAGCAGAAGATTTAACGCATCCTACCAAAAGCAAGCACCCATGTCAGATTAAAAGAAATGAAAGGTGAAAAATCCAATTTGGGTTTCGTAAATCCAGATAGCAGAAGAGAAAAAAAAAAAAAAAAACCCAGCAATTCAAATGGACAACTGCAGGAATCCGTTGTTATTGGAGCCTCATATAAAGAAATATCCAAGGAATTTGGCAACATTGTCGACGAAATCTAAAAATCTAATTCAAACAACCGATCTGAAAAACAAAGAAAATGAAGTAGACTACAAAGAACCAGAACTGATCCAGGCAAAGAAAAGGAAAGTAAGCAATAAATTCCGTCGAAATAATCCTAAATTAAGATAACAAGAGAAGCCCAGATGATTGTTTGGATGAAACAACAGCATTACGCATTTTAATCCAAAAAGCAAGCATCCAAACACCAGTAAAGAATACCTGGAGAAAAGTAGAAGACTGCAGATCTTGAAAAGAGAAGACAGAAAATTTTGGGTTGGTGATGGATTTGGAGAAGTAATAGGGTGAAGATTTCAGTGGAAACAAATTCAATGATATTTCTACGAAGGCAGCGAGTGTTGTGAGGGAGCGGAATTTGAGCCGTGAATGGGAAGTAAGGAACAGATATAGGGCTTCTTTATTATAGAAATCGCACAACGAATGACAGCTTCTGAATAGCAATTCTTCCGATCCGACCGATTAGGGCTAGTAAGAATATTTGCACTTACTGTATGTTAGGTGTTTTTTAGATGTATCTTAATTTAAAATTGTAAAATATTAGTTCTAACGGATTTCTACTTCAACAATCTTATTCCTTCCCTTCCATAAACGAGTCTATCCACCTTCGATTAAACCATTTTCTCGCTCATCCAAGGATGTACACACCATTAGAATTCCAACTAATCCGTAGAAGACAAGATCCATGAGAATATCTTGTGATATTCTCTACCTGGAGATGGGAGAGTGTATACGATGACGGAAATGGGCTCTTTTCTCATTTTTCTTCTTGGACAAGGCTATTAACTATTACGAAATCGGGGCCTTCTTTCCCTTTTTAATAAACAATCTATCTTCACCGTTCAATGGCTGTGCTCCAAAAAATGTAAGTAACAGTATCAATTAGTCTTAGGTCCCTTTAGCTTTTCCGACTCCTGGTCAATCGGTAACAGTGCTTGCAATGCACAATCTGAAGTAGCTTTCCACTTTAATTAGCTTTTCAATCACATTAAGCAGCTACTTTTACTTTTATTATTACAGTAATCAGTTAACAGAATTGAGCCAAAACCAAAGAGCTAGCATAAGCATACCCCACTTGGATTAACAACAGTTCAGGTCAAAATAAAATGCTGGGTACGTTGTTTCAAAAACTTAATGAGTTCTATCCAAGAAAACTCTCCTTCCTCCTTAATCCATAACTTTCCTTGGTGAGGGGAGAATGATTGAGACTTTTGGATCGATAGTGGCAGTGCTACCTAACTTTTCACAAACCCCTTCCAAAAGGCCAAACCAACGAACCGTCATTGACCATAGACTATTGATTGTAATTGTAGTACAGAGCGAAAAATACGACTTTACACGCCAAAACTTTGAAAAGATTTGGCAAGTTTTCGTTGTTCAGGGGACCCATCATAGAAGCCAGAAGATGGCAATTCATGCCATTCTAGTCAAACCCTCGTGTAACTGACGAGTCCTCCTATCAACCTAATTAGTATTCCCTCTAAAATCAAATTCGTCTCCCTTTCAACAGTACGTACGTTGTTACTTTGGCCTGTCTTGGTCTAAGTTAGGTAGTCTCAAGTTTGAATCGGACATAAAGAAGTGGAGACACAAAGTATTATATATGCTGCAGTTGTTGAAATGTATAAAGAAATTACATGAATCGTTAAGAAATTATTTTCGTATCATTCACCAATTAATGGTTGTTTTTAAAAAAAATTAAGTAGAAAAGAGAGTCTTTAAGCTGTATAAGTTTAGACTAGAATGAACAAAAGGACAATCAGGGAAGATGTGAAGCCAAGACTTTACATCACAATGTGAATGATTTTACTAACCAAACAACGGCCACCGTCGTGCAATGGTACTAAGATATATTCTTGTGGAAAATGTGGTCAAAGGAATAGGGTAGTCAACCTGTTCATATCTATTGTTTTTCACATGAGAAGCAAAGAGGGTCCAGTGGGGAAAGCTCTGAGCAGAGGCAACAAAGGACATGGACTGGCGACAAGAGGACACGCCATGTGAGTAGGGCTAAAATGCCACAGTTGAGAGTTGGGAGTTGGGACATTACTTAATGATATCACATTTCTCATGTATGAAAAAAGAATGTTTTTGGTCACATATCTTCAAGATTAATTATAAGAATAAGGAAATGATGGGAGCATAGCTCGCCGACCCCCCACACCCTCATTAGATAAAGAAAACCTCTTCTTTAATTCGCCTAGGGTTTTGAGTTTGATAATACAACTTTCAATGGATAATTGAGGGAAAAGGTGTGTTGGGGTTGGAGCCATTAAAGCATATAAGATAGTGTTTAGCATTGTGGATGGTGGGGTTTGAGAACTTTTAAGCCAATATATTCTTTATGAAATGATAACTCTTTAAGTTGTAGTTTAATCATACATTTTAAATAAGAAAAAATGGAATGGATAATATATACTACAACTAAATAAGTATATTGTCCTAATCTAATAAATTAAGTTTTTAATGAAGACATTTTTATAAATCTCGACCTCATTGGACCTTCTAATCACCTTTCTTTCAAAATGAAATATATGATAGGAATTGTAATATGTGCATATATAGGATTGGTGTTGGTTGGCTCACATGATATATTTTAGTAAAATCATCAGAAGAAAATTTAGAATGAGGCCCTTCTTTTGAGTACTAGGCAATAATAGAAATCAGAAATCACCATGTCTCTGTGCAAAAAGCACATCTTTTCTATGGAATCCTAGAAAAAAGGACCTTTTGCCCTCCCCAAAATAAAGGGCCGGCTTCATTGTAATCTTGTGCATCGAGTTTTGGAACGAACCCTTTGAAACTTTAGTAACTTCGGCAGTCTAATTCTCCCGGAGGTTTCCATTGGATTAAGTCTTCTTCTTAAATTCCATTATTGGGTTTTGAACCCTCCAATTCCATGGCCAAAGAGTGGGACAAAAGCCAGTGTAAGTAGTGCCTCTAGGTTCGACATTTAATATCTTTCTTATAAATGTTTGTTTATGTCTCCAACATACCAAAAATAAGCAAATGTACCATGTAATTATAATATCTTCTTCATGTTAAACGTCCTTTCGTTAGAGGTAGATAACACATTTTGTTTTACGGAAATCCATGCCAATCAAACACATTACCATAGCATAGGTGAATCCAGCTATTTGTTTCTTCTCTTTTCAGGAAATTCCATACCTTTGGTTTTGAGAAATTTCACAAGGAAGTGTCATATCTCTGTCTCACAATCCTCTGCTCAATGTATTAAATTAAATGCAGTGGATTTGTTGAAGACGAATAGAGCATAGGGAATAGGTTATAAGACCAAGGCAAAGGGTCACATTATAGAATTCTGAACCCTTTTGCACTCTGACACTCTTAATTCATTTATGTAACAGAGCATTGGTGGCTGTGTCTCAAAGTATCTTTGACTGCTAAGTTCCAGGAATGTTAGTTAATTTGCTTCCTTCCTACATGGCTCGAGTCTTTGGAGCCCTTTGCCTCAGTGGCTCCGACTCACCATATTCCATAACCATTTGGTGCTAGGGAAGGATTGGATTAAAGGTTATTACTCTGCCGGGAATAGGATTTCCCTTCATTTTTAGGTCAATATAATCAATGTGACTGCTTCATATTCCAAAACCAGAACTGATTTTATGTCAAAGATGGAATTTTTTCTGAGTCCCTTTTCCTTTTGTACACGTGAAGATAACACTTTATATGTATTAACCGAAGGTAGAACTTTTAGCAAGAAGAAGATGGCATCTTCCCTTTCACTTTTTCGTGTGTTGCGATATGATTTTACCGGTCAAACCATCCTGTTAATAAATAATTTATAATTTAGATCAATACCCATTAATTAGTTTGTTAGAATTTTAAAGCATATGTTATGTCATGCGAATAGGTGAGCAGTTTCTCAAATGATGGCGGACGAGATCTGATCATGCATATGGTGAGAGGTGCTGGGCATGGACAAATGATTGACGAAAGCCAAAACTTTCTCTGTTAAAAAAAAAAATCATATGATTTGACGATACCTTAATTATGAATTGATGTGATTACACTATTAAAGATCAAATAAAACGAATGTAACAAAATATTTCTTAATTAAAACAATAAAATAAATATTAAATTTGAATAGTATAATATTATTAAAATATCATATTAGTGTTTT
>JANKYF010000002.1:21942862-21960428 GCA_029829435.1 Erythroxylum hondense
AATTTTTAATTATTCATAATTTATATCAATAATTAATTTAATTAATTAAATATGTAGTATTAAATTAAACTATATATAGTTTTTATTAATAATTCATAATTATAACAATGATTGGTATAAAAATTTATAATTTTGTGACTAATAAAATTTCTAATATACTGACTTGAGTGTCAGCACAAAGGGTTCAGATCACCTTCCCAATGGAACAAAGCGACACAGAATAAGTGACCTGTTCCGCAGCGCACAGTATGAATATAATAAAGGTTCATCGGAGTCATTGCATTCCGGTGGATCTCAATCTCACATGTCATCCCTCGCATTAGGCGGCGAATAAGTTACGTTTGATACAACCACATTAAAATGGAAGAGATTGACTGGGGATAATAATATTTCTGCACAGGTTCCTTCCCTACCACTTCCATAAAATGTGAAAAAGCAATATTGGGTTAGTACAAGCAGACAAATAAAAACAGAAATCATTATATTAAACTTATGCAACCACAATGAATGGACATGTCTGGATGATGATTTTCTTAGCATCAGCCCACTAGGAACGTGAACTATTTGAGTACAATTCTTTTTCTGGAAGCACAAAGCACACCCTCACAGTAAAACAAGCACATCATAAGCTCATTCATTCCAAAACTAGGCGATTCTTCCATAATCTTTTCTTCCACGCGATGCTGCCGGTAGGATGGTTGTGACGGGATAGTTTCCTCTACGCCCTACCACAGAATGCCAGGTACCAGTTAATGATATTGATTATACAAAAGAATTGGCAATTTTGAATTGAAATCTAGTGTGTTTGTGTGTGTACCCCATGGCATGCCGTTGTTTAATGAAGTCTTTCTGGGTGAATGCGGCTCCCCTGAAACAAAGCTGGCAGGAGGGTGTTGAACCTTTATATGATTCCATTCACGACCACTAGACCTTCCATGATTAAACCTGTTCAGAGGTGGCTGTCCTAAACGGCTCGGAGAACTTTGTGAGATGTGAGGGATAAAATGAGAAGGCTTTGAGGTTACATGGCCGCACCCAGCATGCAAATCATGAGCTGAAGTAGGGCTGCCAATCTCCGCATGCGGAAAACCTTGCATAGGTCCATTTTGTCTGACATACACCAAAAAATGGTTCGTATGGAAAGTTTTTAGCAGATACCATTAAGAAAGAAATGGTTGCTTCAATTATCAGCTCTGATTCTTACAACTTGCATCTCCAACGAATCTAAAATTCTATTATTAAACAAGAAAAACATGCACCATTTAAAACCCCAAATTTTGCTTTCTAATATACAGAAAAATCCCCACAATTTGCTCACTCACTGCAATTTTCAAACTGGATTTAAAATATCCGGCCATAGTCACTTGCAGATCATAGATAAGTATTTGATCTACTCCAGAGAATCCCAAATGATTTACTTGTGAATGTTCCAAGCCATACCTTTGGATGGATGAACAGGAGCCTGGGTTTGAAACACGGTTGGACCTTCCAAGACCAACTGATGGATCTCCTGAACTAAGATGCATGCTTTTGCTGAACTCGGTGCTCATGGAGCCAACATCTGAACCATCCTCCTCTTGCAGAAGTAGTTCATCGCTGCAATGCAATGCATGATATGCCAAACAAGTTAAATGCATTGATGAGTATGACAACGATTAGAAAGGAAACAGACTGAAAGTGCAGGTCCTTAATAGGCACATAAATTCTAGTCCGTATAAGAGCAAGCATATATGAATTAGCATATGAAAGTACTCTGTCGTAATCTGTCAACCAATTAGTAGTTTTCTACCACATATGCAAGGAAGCCCCAATACCCTAGACTATAGGATTCATAAGGCAGGCAACTTCCCTACTCAAGTCAAAGCTGCTCCAGACAATCACATTAACTCCCAAAAATTCCAAATTGCGAGTTGGGGTATAGCAAAGCCATATGGCAAAATCTAACTGAAATCAAGTAGAACAAGAAGAGGCAACCACTATTTCTTTTCATCAATGCTAGGCACCAATGAAACAAACAGGGATTGTTGTCCACAGTATCTTCAAATGGAAAATTAGTTGACATTTTAGTTCAATCTATCAATAAACGAATACCAACCCCTTGGAAAAGAAGTTAAATTAATGTAAAATACACTATGATTTTGCTACATCTAATTGCAAATATATCTCAATACTGCATTAGTTGTCCACCAATTTCAATTAACTATTGTTATGCGTAACCACTTCAGATTAAAAGTGGACTTACTATTTCTTTCGTTACCCATCTTCCTAATTTTTCAAGATTATGCCCATAAACTTTTAATCAATTTCCAATCTATTCGATGAACTAGTTATCCTCTCTCACATTACTGTAAAGGCTATCTGAACTGTGATCAAACAGCGCAATCATAGCTAGTCCCTATTTAAGCAAAGATTAAAAAAAAAAAGCCATTTCAATTTCAAAGGATTAGTGGTTTGCTCAAATCAAATAAATGCATCCCTTAATCAACAGAAACATAATGTCGAGTAAGCTTTTGTCAGTATGAAAGTTCTTCTCTTCACCTGTAATTGGGATCCCAGTCTCCAGGGTCTGGCACTGATAGGCTAGCCTCAAACTTGTCACAGCCTCGCCCTGACTGGATGCTAGTACAAGGTTTAAAGGACCCAGATATATTATGAATAGATCCATCACCTCCTTGCTGCTGCATCCAGCTTCCAGAACTAAAGTTTGAATGTTGGTGAGAGGTCGATGTTCCAATTACAGAAGGATTTCCCTCACCTTGGCTAGAGCTCATGCCATCATTAATTTGTCCTTGCCAATGCAAAGATGAACCCTCTTGAACTTGGCAACTTCCAGGGTACCCCAAACTTTTCCTCCTATTAAATTGGGTAGCAGCTGCCAATTTTCCTAATGGTGATCCGTGACAACTATTTCTTGCTGGGGAAGTTGGGCCATAATGTCCAGGAGAACCAGCCGAAACTTGAGAATACGAACTTGGTGGAGTGAATTGCGATGGACTAGTTCCAAGGGGTAGTGCTGCAAAATTTCCTGCTGATGGACTGATACCGAGCCCATTTCCATGTGAATAATGCATAAATCTCCGTCTTGCATCAGGACTAGTTCCAAGCATAGACATACTGGCTTGGGGATGCATGTTCATTCCAGATGGAGCAACAGGTGAATAATAAGCAAACATATGATTGCTATCACCGTAACTTCCATAGCTGCTCCCATGACCAATACCATCATTATAGCTACCATGACTTCCTACACTCCCATAACTATTTCCATGTGCATAAGAAAAGACCTGAAAGTGCGGACTGTTGTGTGGTCTAGTCCTACCTGGAACCTGCATAATGTGAAATTGGTCAGTGTTTTTAAATGGTCAGTGTTTTTTCTTGTCTTCCTCTTCCTTTTTGACATGAGCCTTTCACAGACATGGCAGCTAATATGTCCCAGAGATTACATATTAGCAAAATAGCATGTACTAATGGAGACAATTAGATGCAATGATCAAAGAGACAAAACCACAGCAATTACATGTTTACAACCTACATAATAGTTTATGAACAGATGTACGTACAGAGGGGATAAGGGGGAGGTTGGTAGGTGACAAACTCCAAAACCAAAATATGATAAGAACAGAAGAACCATGAGCTCACATTAGGAGAGAGACCAGCAGCAAACCAATGCCCTCCACCTGGATGATGGTCCACCTTAGCATTTTGAGCAACAGGCTATGAAAACATGTAAAATAACAGAGACATCAGCATCATTTTAAAAAAGAATACCATAGTTTGATACATGATCCTCAAATTGCAGAGAATTTGTACGTGCATCTAAAGAAGATAAAAGGTCTACATACTAGGAAAGCTAAAAGATGACAAAGATTACTAGTTTTTAGAACCTTAGAATGAAGCTTAGATCAAAATATTTATAAAATTATTTTTAAAATCTTGATGTGTCCTCTTTTACCGTCTTAATGTGGAATCCTAGAATAAATACATCTGCTACTCCCTGACCCATTCATTTAGGGATGAGAAAGGAAAAGAATACCAGGACCAACATTCTTCACAACTGATTACATCTTCTTATCTATTAACAATTAAAAATCAACATAAAACTGGAAAAGTAATGTAGACAGAAACCTACTTTCAGAAACCCTCCAATTGATTCTTTTAAGCCGCACATTATTTAGACTAGCAAGCCAACTGTGTAAAGGTGACAAGTACAGTTGGAGAGGAAAATGTAGAAAAAAACACAAACAAATAAAAAGAGGTGAGATTTACTGAACTTCCTGTATTGCGGACAAAGCTGTTGAATCTGTTAGCAACCACTAACACTAAAGAATGACAAGTCCAAACACTTTTAAAATTTAAGACTAATCCTTGATTGTTATTGTGGACGGTTTTGGTAAAAGCATCGGGGATACATAATCATCAACATTTAGATTAAAAAGCTGGACCATCACACCAAAACTGAAGCTTCTAAAGTAAGTTCAACAAGTATGCATAGTGACCCACTTACCATGCGAGGTGTTTCTGAAGGTGGCTTGTAAGGGCATGTGAAAGGCTCACCTGTAACAAAAGGGTGTTTTGAAGCCTGCAGGAGAAAGATCCATTACTATTCTTAAGCACAATTACGCATACTGCTTAAGGAATCAAGTAAAAGTTGTGATAAAATGACAGAAACAGGGGACAATTCACTACCTGAAAAGGGGACCATCGCTTAGCCGGGTCAAACTCTACAAGTCCTCTCAAGAAATCTATCAAAGCTAATCGTATTCGACTTTCTGCCATACAAAAGAAATGCGACAGATAGTAATTTTTTTAAAAAGGTTTTGAATCATACTGTTCAGACAAAGATGCAGTACATTCGAAACAACCTTTTATAACATCTTCCGGCGGCAAATTCTTCCTGTAAGGATAATTTTTAACAATTGCCTCAAGGTTCATATGATGGAAATATTCCTTCCCAATGGATGGCTTTTTCATCTCTCTCTGAACGTGTTAAAAAAAAAACCATTACCACCACCAAGTAGTAAATTCATCATAAGAAACAGAAAAGGATGTAAATAACGTAGACATCAAACATCGGTAGTATGGGAAAGATAAATATGGAAGCACATTCATAGAGAACTCTTACTTCCTTAGTTATAAATTCCTCTCTTACTTCCCAATCTATTATACTTACAGCTTCATATTCTTCCACTGATAATGCCTGGTAAGCATTTCTACCACCAGAGCAAATTTCTCCATTGTCTATGTTATGGACACTACGAACGCACTTAAAGAACTTGCTTGTATTCTTTGCCTCCTTAAGTACATAATCCGGAGGTTGTCCCCTACAAAAATTCAACAACACGTAAAAGTTTGTTCAAAGCAATGGAAACACATACATCTAGCTACTTGGAATAAGTACAAAGTCCAGTCCTTGTTTGGCTAAAGCAGCACCACAACTAAATCTTAGATGACATCACCTTACCACAGAACTGTCAGTTCATGAGATAGATAGATTAGATAAACTTGAGAAAAAAATTTTTGCAGATAGCATTCACAAGGGAGCTGTGGCACAGAGACAAAATCGCTGCACCCAATGATTTCAATGGTTTCACCAGAACTTTTGTAGATATATTTTTTTAATCGCAATAGTCATCAACTCTACAGGTTCCTCATAGAAAAAGATGAGAACAAAAATTGAAAAAAAAACACTGAAACCTCCAGACATTTTCTTTCAGTCATTTTCGTGATTCTTTATTTTATCTCAAGAGATCCCACAAAACAGAACTTAGATTTCCAAAAAAGCATGTCACATGTCACCAGAAAATCATAAGTAAGCAAATTCAATGTAAACAATAAAAACTGAATCATAATTTCATTCTACAATGAAAAGTAACTTACCCAAGAATTTCAATCATTCTCCTCAAAAGATCAAACTCTGAAGCTCCAGGGAAAAGCGGCAATCCTAGAAATAGTTCTGCAACTATGCATCCAAGGGACCACATGTCAATGGCTGTAGTATATCTGGATAGATTAAGGATTTCAGTCCACAACTAAATGGTCAAGCCTTCTCCTTCTAGCACACGAGTCACATCCCTTTGGGATTTTCATGTGATTAGTCATTAGAATGGCGCAAAAGATATACAAACCAAAATTAGATACATGTTAAGCAACATTTAATCATGAGCCACAATTAAATTACGATTATAACATAAATTCATCCATCTTAAAGGAATCAATTTCTAGTGAACACAAAAGATCCAATCACCAGTGTAACATAACAAAACAATCATCCAATAAAGTATGCATCATTTTATCCAATTACTTTCAGTGAAGACAACAGAATTTGATGAAACTTTCTATTTAGCACATCCATTTAAAATGTGCTGAGGAAAGGAAAATATATTCACACGTCCAAATAATTTTGGTACAACAATCAAAGCAACTTCCACTGATGAAACTTTTCAAAAAAAAAAATCCATCGAAGAAGTCAATGGAAATTAGCTACAAGGAGAAGCAAATAAATTTCAAATGATAATTTAAACAGAAGAATAAATAACCAAGAGTAGATCACTGGTTAAGTTGATAGGATACTGATAACCAAGAAGAACTTCAGGAGACCTGTAGTAACGGCTCTGCAGAATGACAGGAATTAGCAATTACTAAACTTAATATGGAAGATATGGAAAAGAAAGAAATAATGTGTAAACATTGCAACCTGAATGTAGGAGTAAACAGTACGATCCTCCATGCATGCTGATCCAAAGTCTATTATCTTAACTTCAGCTGGCTTCACACTGTATTTTTCCAAGATAAAAAGAAGTTCAAATTGAAGAACAAGGGCAGTTGTTGAGTTTAAGTCCAAAATTCATGACAAAAAGTCATTCACCTTGTGCATAGAAGAATGTTTTCAGGCTTCAGATCACAGTGAATAATTCCAGCATCTTTTAGCAAGGCTAATCCATGCAAAATCTTTTTGAAAAACATTGAGAGATGAATGAGAACATGAGTCACTCCAAATACAATGCATCATAGCGGTAGTCTAACTGCTGATCTAAATATGGCATACCTGCTTAGAGAACATTTGGACAATACTCAATGATAAACCCCTGAATTGATTTATCTTGATAAGCTCATACCTGAAAAACTTTATACCATCACAAAGATACTACATAAACACGTACTTGGAAAGCAACATAATGTCAGTTGTTCTAACTTACAGATTTGTGTCAAGTAGTTCAAAGCAGATGCATAAATGCCTTTGATGCACAAAGTAATCATATATGCGAACAATATGATGCTTATCCTCTGGATCATACTTCTTATTCAACTACAATAAGGCAGCAAAGGAAAGAAAAATATTAAAAGAAAAAAAAAGCAGATATTATATGAATTACTGTGGTTAATTAACACTTGAAGGACAGTTCAAACCGTTGTCAAAATAGATACTTCAACCAGAGCTTGCTGATAGTAAGCAGTTTGGTTTTTAATTATTTTTATAGCAACGAAACAGCTGGTGTCTGGAACCCAGCATTTAGCAACCTTTCCAAATGTTCGGTGCCCGAGAACGTCTTTAACAATGTGTCTATCAATGTGATATGATCAGTAGGTCATCATTGTGCAGGGACTATATTATGACTCAATGTACAATTGATTTTGCTAAACCAAATGATCAAGCATAACCCAATAGATTTATACCAAACAACCCAAAGAAAAAAGAGATACTAGTCCGGTTAGCAATTCCTAAATTTGATCATGGTATCAGAATTATCTCTGATTCAATACACTAGCCTTCTTTTTTTAAGACATTTTTCTTACCAATCACAAACAATAACGCAATAGGCTCTTATGATAAAGTTCCAGCTTTCTCACAACCACATACCAGATTTCTTCAAGGATTGATAAATCACATATCATGACTGATCACAATTCATCCCCTCTCCTGTTTAATCAAATTACAAATCTCTTAACCATACAACTAAATTCCACTATCTCATATGGAAAAATTAAGTTCGAACAATCATTATTACCACAAATCTCATTGGGTACCTTGACTTATCTGCTCCCTCCCTCATTCCAGATTCTATATCTCTAAATTTTATTCACTGCAAAAAACATGGTAGGCTCATGTATTGCTTTAACACTGCTTCACTGTCCAACTCCACTGCTTGCCTAGCATTGGGTCATCACATTTTTAGGGATCTCTGGGTTGGCCTTTGAAAAGCACTTCATGCAAAAGACCAACTCTTAATGTTCCATACTCTAATGGCAACTCCGCACGCTAAAGAAAGGATTGACCTCCATCTCTAATTATCTCACTTTCATAGCCACCACCATTGATAAACTAACTACTATTGGTAACAATATCTCCGATGAAAATGTTGACCTCTTCGCTCTGAATGGCCTCTATCCCAATTATAAACCTTTTATTACAGCTGCTGAGCAATGAGAAAAAACCTTCCCTTTACTGAGCATCGGGGAAATCTCTTCTACACGATTAATGCCTCCTTACAACTTTCCACCACCATTTGACACGAACCTCGCAGGTATTAATTTTAGGTTTCGGCTTTTTTATATCTGGGTCATGTGGCCCACCTCCATTCCACATAACCCAACATCCCTGTACCCTTACCCATAATCCTAGTCTAGCCCAAAATACTTACACACATTCCATTCTAACCCATATTCCACCTAACCATCCTCACTACCGTAATAAACCATAATGCCAAATTTGTTAGAAATGAGGGTATATTGTTAACCGTTATCATTTCTGGTATTTTGAATCCTGAAATCATCCCTATGGCCCTTTTCACAAAATCTCAAATTCTCTCTGTGCCCTTTAATGCCTTAAACATCCTGAGAATCCTTAATATAATTCCAGTACCATCCCTAACTGAATGATTACCTGAAACTAATGCTATTATTTATATCAAGGTTATTAAAACCGGACCGGACCGCGCGGTCCAATCGAAATTTGTCTGAACCGACCAGCTGTTCGGTTTGGTTTTAATGAATAATCCTTGAACATCAAAACTGGCCGGTTTATCAGAGAACCGGCCGGTTTTCTTAGGAACCGGTTATTTAATAACCGGATTTCAAGTTAAAAAACCCTTTTCGTTCCTCTGATCACCGTCTAATCTCGGTGGTCTCCTTTCCGGCCTAATTTCCTACTTGTATCTTCATCATCTTCTCCTCTTTGGCTTCCATGGATGCCCAAGCACAACGTCATCAAATCCGCTCAAATGAAACCTTCTCTATCCACCAAATGATTTCCACCATTTCCTATATGCTTGTTCTTTTGTCTGGACTCAAAGACTCTCCACCCCACCAAAACGCAGGTCCAAACGACAAAGGAAACAAGACCAACGATGTGCAAGAGAACTTGATCAGATCGTAAACAACCCAGATCCAGAGGAGGTAAATTTTTCGTCTGTTACCTGCTAGAGTTTCCTTTCTCACCCACCCCGTAGTGCGTATGGACATTGAAAATTCAAATAGAAATTAGGAGGTTGCACATGGTTTGTTTTAAATTTCTCTGCTTCATAGACAATTACTCTTAAGACATCTATCTGCTTCCATCAGTTTTGAGGCTCCACATAGCCTTTTGGTTTTTCAAGTTGTTTTTCTCCTTTATCTTTCAAATGTTCAGCTCATAGGCATACTGGAGAGACAAATATGAATGTATATAGTAGCAGGTCGCACACTATCTTCCGGATGGTAATTTTTGATCTTAACTTAATTCTATCAGTTAATCTTGTTTCCATTTACCTTACTTTTTTATTTGCCCATATAGATTATTGAGAGTAGAGATAGGACTGAGGATGAATTAACTTCTATTTCGTTGCAGATTCATGCAGATGAGACGAAAAGCAGTCTTCAGTTTGCAAGTAGAGCTTTGCATGTCACAAATTGTGCTCACGTGAATGAGGTTTTGCTCCAAACTTTGGTGTTCTGAACAAATTATGTTCTGTATTTTTACCTTGAAATTACTTCATATGCCTTCTTTTCTGTAAATAATTGTTGTGCTCGATCATACTTTACAAGTTACTTGATCTTCATTTGTCATGTCTGTTTCTTCACATAGAGAAGTAATATATGCATTTTTGTATATCAGATTTTGACAGATGCTGCCCTGTTAAAGAGACAAAAGAAAGAAATCGAGGAGCTTCGAGCAAAATTACAGGTTGGTTCATATACAATGACGCACAACTATAATGGATGATCTATAAGTGCTTCTTTGATCTGTCTTTATAAGGGATCATTTGGTGGTTTATTTGATGAGTTAAGGGCTCCCATTCAGAGCATTTAGAGGAGGAGATTCTCAACCTTCGGAACACATTACTACAGGTTTGTCTACAATGATTTTCTAATTAAGAATTTATAGAAGGGCTGGGTGTGTATTCGAAAAATTTGTTGACTTGGTTTGCAGTCTGAACTGGAGAGGGAACGTATAACTTTGGAATTGGAAGAAGAAAAGAGGGCCCAAGCTGAACGTGAGAAGGTTCTCCTGGAGCAAGCCAAGAAAATAAAAAATCTGAGCTCAATGGTATTGTATTCGGGCAGGGATGAGAATCGTGATCAACAGAAAAAGGTTTGCATAGTTTGCCTTTTTATTTTGATGCAACTCCTTTTTTGGAAAACATCTTAAGAAATCTTACTGAGGTTGAGGTCATTTTGTACTGTGGTGGTAAGCATTATGGGGCACCTTTTAACTCAAAAAGACTTATAACCTGGGGTGTTGGTATCGAGATCCTTAATTTCTTCTATTTAGAAGAGTTTTTTCTGTTTAATCTAAAGTCAGCTATAGGAATTTCGACCAAAGTATACTTTCATTATTCTCCCCTTTGTCATTCGTATTCTAGTTTTGCAGTTGAAAGGTGGAACTTAAAATCATTTTAGCAATTTCCATTATTTTACTCTGTTTACTTGACGTATGAAAAATATCATTGTAGCAATTTCCCTAGACGATAAATTTGGAACACATTCAAAGTAACAACTATATTCAGCATGCATGGACTGGAAGGGAAAAGAACAGTGCCGCCGTTCTGGTTTCAGCAGCTATAATAATTATTGATAATTATTGCGTCAGAAATTGATTGTCTGCAGTATGTTTTTACCACATATGCTATCGGTGTTTCACTTATGCTGCATATTGTTCTCTCAGTGACATAGCTGCCATTTGGTATTCTTTTGGAAGTAACTTCTTCCAGCACAAGGTTACCCACCTATGTTGTCTTCATGATGTTTATTGTTTGCTAATGCAGGGAAAGAGGAGGGATACATGGTGTCCAAGCAATCTTTCTCGGGAATCTCTTCAAGAGGTTGTTTTACTTTTATGGAAAGTCCATTCTCACTCATTTACGCTTTTTTTATAGGAATTTATCATTCCTTATTGATACATGAGGCTTCAAAATATTGTTTCTTCTCTAGGTGGATCTCAATATCGTATCAAGGCCATCGACTGTAAATCCTATGAAAACTAGTCGTGATGTGGGACCACTTCTTCCTTTTGAGGAGTTGTTAAGTGAAACTGACGCTCAGGATGACGTTTGCCAACCACAGGAAGATCGCTACTGTCCACCACTGGAAGAAGCTTTTTTACCTAATCCTTGTGCGTTATTGCATGTAACAAATAGGAAAAAGGTGCCACCTAAGAAGAAAAACTCTCCCGTGGTTTGTACCATTCCTCTTCATTTTAGCATTGTTTCTCTGCTCATTTGAGGCCTTAATCTCAAATTGATCTATCAGGACGACCATGAAGTGCTGGAAATGGAAGCAGAATATGAGGAGTTGTTTTTAAAGTCCGAAACACAGGTTACTACTGTTCCCCCTGGATCATCTCTCCCAGATATCATATTACTTATATTGCTGATTTTATTTGTCCATTGTTCTATTCAGAGAACTATGAGTGCGGTACATATTGATTGCTTGAGAAGACAGTTGATAGAGATTGATTCGTTCCAATGTATAAAACACGATGGTAGTTCCACAAATGATGGCTGTGATAGTATCTGCCATATGGACAAAAATATAAACGTAAGGGAGTCAGAAGCCATTTTTGTAATAAAACAACTGCAAGAAAAGGTTTGTTTCTGTTTTATTTATTTGCTCCCTTAAGCCTCATCACCTTCATTTTCTATGTTTTCAGTTGTCCTTTTCTATTGTTAGGTTTTATAAATTCTGCCCTTTAGTTGACCTCTTATGCAATCTTAAAATTTCATATTATCATGTATTTTGCAGATTAAAAGATTAGAAATGGAGAAGTCCTCAAGCCAGCACGATCTAAATAGTGTTGTTGAACTTGCAACTGAGCAAAATATATGTGCAAGGGAGAAATTTGAAGAGGTAAAGTTTCTGTCAATGGTTGATGAATTTGCTGTTTACTCTAGGTTGTTGGCGTACTGCTACAGCTTCTTCTACTTGCACTTCCACTTAGGAGTAGCACTAAATTTTGTCAAAATGAATAAAGTTGTGCTTGGTTTCCTCCCTCCATTTTGCAGCTTCATGATGAGTTGCAAATTGCAAGGGAAGAGGCTAGGGCTGCTCGCGAACAACTTGCTTCTGATGAATCTTCCAGAAGAAATGATGTATGTGTCCACTGCTTGTCTTTTCATCTCTGAGGATACTGACATCAACCTTACTCTAAAATGTTCTATCATTACCTATAAATATTCACAAAGCTATATCTCAGTCTGGAGAATCTGAGTTCTGTTTCCTTATTTTGAGATGATGTTAATTTAATGATATAGTTTTCAGTGGAGATCGACGACATAGCACTGGAAGTCAAGAACTCTGTTGAAGTTGTTGATAGTGTGTCCTCACTTATGAATGAAGCTTTCATGAGCTTTTCGACCATCTGTAATGTCTTAGCTGTGAGTGCTCTTGGAAAACTCAATGATTTTCCATTTGAGAAGTCTACTGTTTTGAAATGATTATTCTTTGTTGATGGTATACTTTCATCAAATCTATGGCACTTGAATATGTAAACATTCCTAGATTAACTGCTATGTGGTGTAATGCAGGATTTGAAGGCTTTGATTTCCCAGGCCTCTCATGAAGAAAAGCTGATATTCAGTAATTATGAAAAGGTAGTTTGCTGTACGAACCAGAAAATTGCAGAGATTGAGAATGAGAAGGTGAAGTCATTGGCTTATTTTGATTTTGCTATGAAAGATTGCTGATGTACGGACTATTATTTTCTAGAATGTGATACATTGTTTGTATTCTCAAATGCAGCTTCTTTTGCACAATCAATCAATTGATTTTCAGAAACAGATACAGGAACTTGGAGATGATGCTAAAAAATATGAACATTCCCTGAGGGTAAGCCCCCTTTGTGCTGGACTGGATTTTTCCATAAAGGCATCAAATAGTTGACTTAGAAACAACATTATTTTGATGCACAAAGTTATCAGTGAGCTAATAGTTTGGCGATGCCATTCTCTACTCGTTCAATCGGTGCAGGAACTTGGAATGCAACAGGATTTGGAGAAGGAAGAATTATTATCACAAATTGAAGCTATGGAAAGGGAGATATCATGTTTAACATCGTGTTCCTTGGCCAAAGAAAAGGAAAATTTGAGGAAAGATCTTGAGAAAACGAAAGTGAAGTTGAAAGAGACCGAGTTCAAGCTTAGGAATGCTGTTCAGGACAAAACCAAACTTGAGGTTTTGTTATATTCGTTAATTTTGCTGCATAAAATAACGGTTTCCAAAATTAAGTTGTCATCTTTCCATATAATTCTGTTATTTTTAGGGTGAGAAAGCAGCTGCTGAAAGGGAGGTCAAAAGATTGCATGGCCAGAAGACTCTTCTTGAGCGTGATATTAGCAAACGGGAATCAATTGCTGGTAGAAGACGCGATTCAGTTGCCGAGAGGAGTTCAAAAGTGCTTGAGACAATGCAGGTGATTGCTTGATGCAATCCGCCATTAACTTTGGCAGTCATTGTTGTTCATATGCTTAAATGTGGAAGCTCAAGAAAGTGGATTTTCAGCATTTTATGTTCATGCTTGACCTAAGTGCCCTTTCCAAAAGTCTGTCTTTTTTAAGCATGGGGAGCACTATGATATTACACTAACATAATCTTTGTGAATCTACTTGTTATTGATGACATTGATCTTTCTATTTGCTGCTGCATTCTGGCATTCAACTTTTAATCTTTGAATAAAAAATCATGGCCATATTTTTACGATGTCATTAAACATCTATTATCATCTTTGAAGGAGATGATGCCATTTTCCAGAATTATGTTAACATCAGTGCGCTGATGCTTGGATTACTATTACATTTTGCATTGCCATTTCATAGTTTCTTTGCCTCCAACCTGGAGGATGGATATGGCTCTAGCTAAAGGTTATTAAGAATTTTTCCTGGGGTGCCCGTGTCCACTTTCAGCGTGTGGATGGCTTCATCTCTTTTCTTTTCATTCTTCATTCATTATGAACTTTGTACTTCTTAGGAAGACTACAAAAAGCTGGAGGTGCTTGCATTTGAGATGGAAACGACTATTGCTTCTCTGGAAGAGGAAGTTGTGATTGCACAGAAAGAAAAGGAAGAAGCTATATTGAGAAATGAAACTTTAAGTTCAGATTTGGAAGCAGTGACAGAAAAGTTGAAATTGTCAAATGCAGAATTGAATTTGTTGCAGGAAGAGATTTCACGTCTTGTAAGTTTCACCTTACTTTTCAATTCACATCTCCCTTGGTTCTTGTGGTATATGTTTTCCAGTGTTTGACATTATATATCATCGTCCTACTCTCCTTGTTCAGGGACTTCAGCTGGAAGAATCTGCATGCAATGAGAAAAACATGGAAAGTAGGATTAAATTGTTGGAGGAGCAAAAGGAAGAGCTAGCAATGGTAACATAAGAGAAAGATCTTTTACTTCTGATATTTTTCTTCTTTGAATCATCTTCAACGTTTGTTCCTAAATTTGCTTATGAGACTGTTGATGATTTTGCAGCAACTCTCTGATTCTCTTTTGGAAATGGAGGAAGAGAAGGCCATATGGTTTGCTAAGGAGAAAGTCTCAATTGAAGCCATAGAGGAGCAGGCAAAGTTACATAACGCAGAGATAACGGCCCTATCGAAAGAACTCTCAGAGGTAACTCCAAAAAGACGATATTATTTGAGGACTTTAAACAATCAACCCCTGTACTACTACTTCAAATAATCTTTGATAAGAAAAGGTTTCTTGTTTAGTGTTTGTTGGAAATTTTTGTTGCATTCACATACTGAAAAATTGTAAGACAATTTTGACATCAATGAATGTATGCGCAAGCACTTGGTTTCTGAATTGGACAGACGTGTCTGTATCGGCTTTCAAGATTTACTGGAACATAACTGACAGTGGTTCTTTATGATCTCGCTTGGGTAATTTCAGGTGAGAAGTGACTTGAAGTCCTGCCTGCAAGAATGTGAAACGCTCAAGGAAAAATTACTGTATCATGAAGAAAATACAAGCCAGGAAAAAAAATCCAGGTTGGTGATTAATTCTTACATACCTAAAGATGCAGTTAGATATGTATATATATTTATCGTGGAACCAATTACATAATATAGTTAATATTTGTTTAAATTATTCCTGTATATCAAATATAAGGTAAATTTTAATAGTATTTGAAAATATATGCATATTACTTGATAAAAATAAGTTAACAAGTCATCAATTTAGTGATTTTTATGATTATTGATTAATATTTTTTAAATTTCTTTTATTCTTTAAACTGTTCATTAGTATACAACATTATTTTAGACAACATTATTATTATCACAGGTTTAATTATTTAGTTTTATTTTGGTTGATTGGAAAATTCTGGCTTTCTTCATCTCATTCTCACCCCCATTCATATATAACTTACTTGAAATCCTGTAAAGGAAAGATCTATGTTGTATGCCCCTCCCAACTTGAGTCATGACAGATGAGTAACTTGTCGTCTATTACTTGCCTTGCTTTCAACGTTTGACATCAATATTGGACATCTCTCCTTCCTTTTAGCTCTGAGTAATCTTCCTTTTGTTTGTGTTAATTTTCCAGTATAGAAAAGCTGGTAGAGACTGATCAGCTGAATTGTGCCCTGAAAAGAGATGATGTAGAGAGCAAACATTCTCAAGAGGCAAGATCTTAAATCAATAGATAAAAGTTTGAACTAACATAGTTTTTAAGTCG
Organism: Erythroxylum hondense; assembly: GCA_029829435.1. Classification (NCBI taxonomy): domain Eukaryota; kingdom Viridiplantae; phylum Streptophyta; class Magnoliopsida; order Malpighiales; family Erythroxylaceae; genus Erythroxylum; species Erythroxylum hondense. The sequence goes on from JANKYF010000002.1 coordinate 21,959,008, forward strand.
GATTTAAAATTTAAAAGATTAGTTCAATTTAAGCAGTCTTATGTTTGATTAACTAATACCTTTCTGTTCCTCCATCAGTTTGATAGGCTTACAGCAGAGCTCCGTTGTGCTTGTGAGAAAGTCGATGAGCTTGAGACGGAGATCACTACCATCAAGAAAGAGCGAGACTACTTATTCACAGTAGTTAAAGACGCTGATACAGGCTTAGAGTTTGAGGCTGAGATGCAGGTTTTGTTTTCTAATTTTCATGCTTACTTTGCTATTTGCCTTGAAATTTTCAGTTCAACCAGGCCAAAACTATAAAAAACTTCAACTTCCACTCCTTCATTCTTGCTTTTCAATATATATATATATATATATATATTTTGCTGAAGTAGTTTGATTCAGATGATTGAAGAAAATTGATTATTCCCTTTGCTAAATGACCATAATTGTCAGCAGAATCTGCAAAACAAGCTAATCAACATAACGGAGGAAAGGGACAAGTTGAGGGTGCAAATAGAAGAGTACAGGAGAAGCGCCGCTGAAGCAGAATTCATCAGAATACATTGCGATGACAAGGTGGGTTACCATAAATTTACTGGTGCATATGCACTACCCCTAAGCTCGTAACGATTGATTTATCATATGATTACTTAGACTTAAAAAAATTTATTAAATCAGATTAAAAACATAAGTTCAACTGAATTTAAATACTTTAAATTTGAATTTAAAATTAATTAAATTAAATTTAACTTATTGATTGACTTTGAAATATACTTATTTTACAGTTAATTGGCGCAAAGGCACAAGTTGAGGAATTGAATAGCAGACTATCTAGCATGGAAGCCAAAATGCAGAATGTGAGTTCCTTCATCACTTTACTCTCCGTTCAAAGAACTAATGCATTACAGATGAAGAAACATGATCGTGTCGTGTACATTCCTTTTTGCCATTACCCTTAAACATGCAAACTTCTGCTAAAGGCTCGAGCTTTTCTTCTCCATTAACCAAACTTTCATAAAAGAAGCACCTTTAAAAATGTGTTTCAAGTCCCATTTTATCATATTCAAACTTTAAGATTAAAAGCGCATCATTTGATTGAATCGTTTGCTGGGCTGCCTCCAAAACTAATAACAGGATGAGAACAAGCACAAGAACGAAAAGGTGAAACTGAGGATGAGGCTGCGAGGGACGCAGGCGAAGTTGGATGCTCTTCGATTCAGACAAAAGGAAGCCATGGAGGAGATGGATGTTATGAACAGAAGGTATGAAGAGGCATCAAGAAAGCTCAAGGATAAGTTGGCATCCTGTGGAATCGAGAATCTCAACCTCAAGAAGCAACTCGCTGCTGCTACTGGTGCTATGAAATAGAAGTTAAAATTAGAAACGAGTATTTATTTGAAATCACAATTATCATTTATTTTAGTTATCGATCAATT
>JANKYF010000002.1:21980976-21994091 GCA_029829435.1 Erythroxylum hondense
GAACCGCATTGATTTAGGTAGAATTAGCCAAAGTTGCCTTCATGAATGTTGTAGCTTGTCGTTTTAGCTTTTCAATGATATAAAGTATGTGATTTTTGGACATCAGTGTTGAGAGTTATGATCATTACAAGTTAGGATGTTGGAGGGGCCTTGGAGGGTGAAAGTTGTTGTTTCACCCTAAAGCTACATGGTCTGCTGACGTGAATTCACACAGGCCATGTGTTTCCAGCGTAGAAGCACAATCACACCCGAATGTTACACGGTCTGCCCGTGTGGGTTCACATAGCCCATGTTTTGACCCTCCAAATGACCAAATCTTGCTTTGAGTTCTGCATGAAAGTTGTAGATCTAGAAGTCCCCTTTGAACCGTCTAAAGAAATTCTTAATCCAACATCTCTAGTGAAAGTTATGCCAATTGTCCCGAGATAGGTACAACGTGATTAAGGACATGAGCATGGTTGATTCTTTTGGCCATAACTTCATAACCCGACCTCCAAATAAAGTGATTCTTGAAGCATTGGATTCCTAACACATTTTTCTACCTTTACACAAAAAAATTGATAGCCATTGGTGATGAATTCAAAAAAATTGATGGAAGGAAAATGAGGGATCGGTTGGAAGAGCATGACATGGTTATGAACACACTTTGGATTCTCAAGCATACCTTCATCTATAGAACTCCGATTAAATTGGTTCTTGCTCCAAAATAAACTAGAGACTAAAAGCTAAAATTTTGAAGAAGACAATTTTGATTATTATGATTCTGTTATGTGGGCTCGCTTTTGTGGCTTGAGATGATATGAGAATGATGATGAACTGATGATGGCTGATGAGGGTACATTGACATAACCCGACAAGAAAACCCGCTCATGCTTTAGGACTCTGAATAGTTAGGCTCCATAAATGGGGCCCAATAGTTGTGGTTTCAGAGCAACTAGGTTTAGTGATATCCTAGGCAACTAGGTGGGCAGTTTTCAAGTATGAAGTGAACCTACATTATTTTAAATGAACCACATGCATTAATTTAAATGAACAACTTGCATTATTTTCAATTGTTTTACATGATTTGAAATTGTTTTGCATGAACTAAAGATTTTTAAATATTTTAAAATTGAAGGAGTGATTATACCGCCTCGAAAGAGAACTCAAGAGTTCTGACTCAATCTGGCTCTCGCCAAGGAAGCACGGATGAATCCTATGTCCCACAAGATGCAGGGACATATTCTGCTCATGACTTTGAGGCATCTAGTGTGCAACACAAAGTGCCACCGCCTCCTCCTCCTCCTCCTATGCCTCAAGTAAACTCTCTTGATCCATGGTTTTTTCAAGCCTTTGCCCAGGCTTTTACTACGCCATAGGTCAAGGGTCACAAGCTCTAGTGCCAGCTCCAGTGGAGAGGAGTGGACAGTATGATAAGCTCCGCAAGTATAGAGCTGTGGACTTCAATGGGACTACAAATCCTTAAGAGGTTGAAGCATAGCTGAAGAGGATAGAGAGAGTCCTAATTCAGATGAAGTGCAATGATGAAGAGAAACTGGACTATGTAGTCAGTTTGCTGCAGGGGATGCACTCCACTGGTGGGAATCAGTGCCTCATAGTCAGGTTATGCCTCCAGTACTATCATGGAGAGATTTTATGGAAGTTTTTAGGAAGAAATACCTTTCGAGGGTTTATGTTCAAGACAAGCTTAGGGAGTTCCTAAATCTCACACAGAGGGACATGAGTGTGAGCGAGTATGAGCTGAAGTTCACCCAGCTGTCACTGTATACAGCCAACATTGTGGCGAATGAGGAGGACAAGTGCTGCAAGTTTGAGGGGGGACATCATTTAGGGATCAAGGAGAAGGTGCTGAACCATAATTTCTGTGACTACCAGTTATTGGTAGATGCAGCCCTCCAGACAGAGAAACTTGAGAATATCAAATATAAAGTTAATAAAAAGAGGAAGACCTGGGAACAGTCTGCTAAGAAGGGAATGGATGCTCTGATACCTGAGAGGAGTACGAGAAGTTATCATACACAGAGTGAAGTGGGAAGTAGTGGCCCCGTCAAGTACAAGCAGGGAAGGACAGTTTCAGGAGAAGTCTCAAGTGTGGGAGGCACGGGAAGGACAGGGAGGAGTAGAAACACAAACCCCCAATGTAAGCATTGTGGGAAACTTCACAAAGGAGAGTGCTTCAAGTTACTTGGAGCATGCTTCTGATGCGGAGAGAAGGAACACATGATCAAGGACTGTCCCCAAGCAATAAGGCAAGAGTGATGGTAGATGCAAGCCCTAAGGAGAGCAGAAATAGTGGGGACCAGGCCAGTCACTGAGGTGGGCAGTTTTGGAGCTGTAAGGAAGTCTGTTCCTCCAAGAAGGCCAAGGGGTCCGGCTCAGGCTCAGGCTCAAGCTCAGGCTCAGGCAAGGGTGTTCGCTATGACGAGAGAGGAAGCTGTAACCACACTCGAAGTTGTCACAGGCATGGCTCAGTTATTTAATTCTGAAGTATATGTCTTGATTGATTTTGGTTCTACACATTCATTTGTTTCTGCAGGCATGGTTTTACATGATGTGAATTTGGTGCCTCTGGATAGTCCCTTGATTGTTAGCACTCCTTTAGGCAGGAAGGTGATAATAAGTCAAGTATATAAAGACTGTGAACTGATTATTGAGGGTGCTAGACTGGTAGTAGACTTATTGCCTCTAGAGCTGAAGGGTCTAGATGTTATACTGGGTATGAATGCTATGGAGAAATATTAAGCAAAGTTAGATTGTAGCCTCAAGGAGGTAGATTTTGACTTTGGTAATGGTAAGAAGGTGATTTTCAGAGGAGATAGGAGAAACCATCACCCAGAATAGTTTTGGCCTTGCTCGCCGACCAGATGATGACAAAGGGGTGTGAAGCCTTCTTGACACACATCGTGGACATTGATGTAAATGAAGAGAAGTTAGAAGATTTTTCAATTGTGAGGGAGTTTCCAGACATGTTTTTAGAGGACTTACCTGGTTTGTCACCGGTGAAGAAAATTGAGTTTGCCATTGACTTGATTCCCGAAACCGTACCCATTTCTATACCACCGTATAGAATGGCTCTAGCTGAACTGAAGGAGCTCAAGGAACAGTTGGAGGAACTATTAAAGAAGGGGTATATACAGCCGATTTCGTCACAATAAGGAGAGTCGGTTCTGTTTGTTAAGAAGAAGGATGGGACATGATGCATGTGCATTGATTACCAGAGACTCAACAAGGTGACTGTTAAAAACATGTACCTCTGCCTCAGATTGATGATCTATTTGATTAGTTGCAAGGAGCAAGGATCTTTTCCAAGATTGACCTCAGGTTAGGCTATCATCAGCTCAGAATCAAGGAGTCTGATGTAAGCAAGATAGCCTTTAGGACTCGTTATGGGCATTACGAGTTCCTAGTTATGCCATTCGGACTGACCAATGCATGGATCTTATGAATAGGGTCTTCAAGGAGTATCTGGATCAGTTTGTCATAGTGTTTATCGATGACATTTTGGTCTATTCCAAGAGTGAAGAGGAACATGAGGAACATCTCATAATAATATTGCAAACACTAAGGAAGAAGGAACTTTATGCCAAATTTAACAAATGTGAATCATGGCTTCACGAAGTGATTTTCCTTGGACATGTGATATCAAAAGATGGGGTGCATATTGACCTAAGGAAAATTGAAGCAGTGGTGAATTGGCATACACCGAAGACTGTGGCAGAAGTGAGAAGTTTTTTGGGTCTGGCAGGGTATTATAGGAGGTTTATGGAATGATTTTCTATGATAGCTGCTCCGATGACCAAGCTATTGAGGAAGAATCAGAAGTTTATCTAGAGTGATGAATGTCAGAAAAGTTTTGAGGAACTCAAGCGCAGATTAACAAGTGCTCTAATTTTGATTTTGCCTACAGGAGATGAGGGTTATACAGTATACAGTGATACTTCAAGAAAGGGTTTGGGTTGTGTGTTAATACAAGGAGACAAGGTAATAGCTTATGCCTCGCGACAGCTAAAATCTTATGAATTGAATTACCCGACCCATGATCTGGAATTGGCAACAGTAATTTTTGCTCTGAAGATTTGGAGACATTATTTGTATGGTGTACAAACGAAGATTTTTACAGTTCATGAAAGTCTTAAGTATTTGTTGAGCTAAAAGGAACTGAATTTGAGACAGAGAAGGTGGTTAGAGTTGGTCAAGGGTTATGACCTATTGATTGAATACCATTCAGGAAAGGGGAATGTGGTGGCGGATGCCTTGAGTAGGAAATCCTCTATAGCTCATGTTCAAATAGTGTATATGCTGTTATTGGAAGAAATGGCGAAGCTTAGAATAAGTTTGAAACAGGATGAACCAAATTGTATTCTTGCTAATTTCAAAGTGAGATCGATACTCAGGGAGAAACTTAAGGAGTTACAAGCACAGGATGCAGAATTGAGTAAGCTCCAAAAAGACATTCATAATGGCAAGAAATCTGAAGTGGTAGTGAGGGATGATGGACTTATGGTTGTCGAAAACAAACTTTTTATTTCAAATGTCAAGGAAATAAAGGATGAAATAATGGATGAGGCACACAATGCACCTTATGCCATGCATGCGGGTAGTATCAGGATGTACAGAGATCTGAAAAAACATTTTTGGTGGAAAGGCATGAAGAAAGATGTAGCCGAATATGTGAGCAAGTGTCTAGTGTGTCAGCAAGTCAAGGCTGAACACCAGGCACCTTCGGGCAAGTTAAGGCCATTATCCATTCTTGAATGAAAGTGGCAACGGCTGACCATGGATTTTTTGATGGGTTTGCCCAGAACCAGTAGGAAGCATGATGCTATATGAGTTATTGTTATTCGGTTGATGAAGTCAGCTCATTTCCTGGCAACTAAATAGACTGATTCTCTGTATATGCTAGCAAAGAAGTATATTAATGAGATAGTGAGATTGCATGGAATTCCAGACTCTATAGTTTATGACAGAGATCCTCATTTACTTTGAGATTCTGGGGAAGCTTGCAAGAAGCGTTAGGCACCAAGTTACATTTTAGCACTGTTTTTCATCCTCAGACAGATGGTCAATCTGAAAGAACCATTCGAAAACTTGAAGGAATGCTCAAGGCATGTGTGATGGATTTCAGGGGCGCTTGGGATGAACACTTGCCATTGATTGAATTTGCTTATAATAATTTGTACCACTCGAGCATTCAGATGGCTCCCTACGAAACACTGTATGGAAGGAAATGTAGAACTCCAATACGTTGGGATGAAGAAGGAGAAAGAAAATTAATCAGACCAGAGTTACTTCAGATGACAGTCGACAAGGTTAATTTGGTCAAGCAACGGCTTAAAGCAGCACAGGATCGAATGAAGAGCTACACTGATGCACACCAGAATGAAATGGAGTATGAAGTGGGTGAAAAAGTTTTCCTTAAGACATCTCCTTGGAAAGGAGTCATGAGGTTTGGTAAGAAGGGTAGGTTGAGTCCAAGATATGTGGGTCCTTATAAGATTCTTGAGAGGATTGGACCGTTAGTCTATAGCTTGACATTGCCACCGGAATTATCATAGATACATGATGTCTTCCAAGTTTCCATGTTGAGGAGGTATAGATCGGATCCTTCCCATATTATTCATACCACTGAGGTTTAGTTGAGAGATGATCTGACTTATGAGGAGACTCCAGTGGAGATCTTGGACACCAAGGATAAGGTCTTAAGGAACAAGATAGTTCAGCTAGTCAAGGTTGTGTGGAGAAACCATTCTGTAGAAAAGGTCACGTGGGAGCCTTTGGAAGCCATGAAGGAGAAGTATTCGTACCTCTTTGATGATTCAGATAATAATTTCGAGGATGAAATTCTTTTAAGAGGGGAAGAAATGTTAACCTCGAAATTTTTTTTTAATTAAGCATGATTTAAAGAAATTTTGAGGTATTGATAGATTAATTATTTTATTTTTGGGTAGTTAATTAGCACGTTAATGTTAATAAGATTATATGACATAGGTTAATTTAATTAAGTGTTAGGGTGGTAAGAATGTATAAGGAGCATTGTTGGAAGATCACTTAAGTTGTAAAGTCTTAATGCATTGAAGGAAGGGCAAGTTGGACATTTTAGCTTCATTAAGAGTATAAAAGAAAGAAAAAAGACTTAGCATGCATTTGGAAGAGAGAGAAAATGAAATTGAAGAAAGGAGGGAGAGAGTTTCGTGAGTTTGGAGAAAAAGGAGAGTTATGCTAGGTTTTGATTTTTCTTAACCTTTAAGAGGGATTTTGAGAGTGAGCAAGAAGGGAAAAAGGAAGAGGAAGGCTAAAGCTTCAATTAGAGCCAAGAAAATTATTATTTGGTGAAGATTTAAGGTTAGTATATGTTTAATCTTTTGGATTTTGGAAGGGGTTTTGGTTTAAAGATCTTACGAAATGCATGGGTTTAAGTATTCTAGGGTCAATTTTATGAATATATTTCTTTGGGTTGTCCAATTTGAATTCCTTTTAATTTGAGATTTTTGTCAATGTTGAAGAAAACCAAGAGAGACAAGAGGAGCAAGAGTAAAGGCTTTTTGGGCAAGGTTTGCAAGGAAAGAATTAAGGTAAGTTTCATTTTTATAATTGAGTAAATGAGCCATAAATGTTCTTCAAATTAATGGAATTTAATGATTTTTCAACTACCTTATGAATGCGCATTTATTGTCCTTTAAATGATTGAGAATGTGCCATATGTTGTTGTGTGTGAATTTTGAGAATGAATTCTGATTACTTCACAATTGTTGTATTTGTTGCTTTTGAATGAATTAAGAAATGGCTTTTATGCTTGGTATAGGAATGTGGTTGTTGAATTGTGAAATGATGATGGGAATGCATATGAACTATGTCATGTTCATGAAAATCAAGGTTTTGAAATGTGTCATTTAGGCAAACGGTTTTCAGTTCATGAATTACATGTTATGTGGGTTTGGCATAGCCCATTCAAGAATGTCACGTGCACGTTGATCAAGTTAAAGGCTTCTCCCGCCTACCTGCTAGTGACACGGAGCTCCTTCATAGACTCCCTCACGTTTATGACTACACAGGACCATTACGTGGAATTGTGTAGTTCGTCGTGTCTATGAATCTGCCCAAACCATTATGATGTGCTTATGTGTTACTTGCATTGATAAGTTTGATGAATGCTTGACTTATGTGAGTTGTGAATTGGTTTGATATGTCGAGAATTTAAGGAATATGTTTTTCATGGATTTCACATGAAATTGCTTTGATCATGAATATTATCAATAGTTTTGCTTATTACCGATTATAAAACTGTTACCCACGAGTGTTAAGCTTACCCCCATTACTTCCCATCTTCAGGCAATGAACAAGATATCGAGTGATCGAGTCGAGAGTCAAGGCATCACTCCAACTTACATATTTTGTTCTTTTGAAGTTAGATTTTGTAAAACAAGGCTTTAGTTGCATTTTGAGAAATTATTGTTCTTGTAAAGTTTGTATTTTTGGATTATGTTGTAAGGTGGCTCGAAATGCCCACTAAAGTGTTGTAAAACTCTTATTTTGATGTGAATGAAATGCTTATGCATTATGGTTGTTTATGGCATTTCAAGTCTTTACATTGAAACTTTCAAGTTTTCATAAGGGTAGGATTTGTGTTTTGGCTTTGGGGGAAGAACCGCATTGATTTAGGTAGAATTAGCCAAAGTTGCCTTCATGAAAGTTGTTGCTTGTCGTTCTAGCTTTCCAAAGGTATAAAGTATGTGATTTTTGGATATCGGTGTTGAGAGTTATGACCATTACAAGTTAGGATGTTGGCGGGGTCTTGGAGGGTGAAAGTTGTTGTTTCACCCGAAAGTTACACGGTCTACCCGTGTGAATTCACACAGGCCATGTGTTTCCAGCGTAGAAGCACAATCACACCCGAATGTTACACGGTCTGCCCGTGTGGTTTCACATAGCCCATGTTTTGACCCTCTAAATGATGAAATCTTGCTTTGAGTTCTTCACAAAAGTTGTAGATCTAGAAGTTCCCTTAGAAACCGTCTAAAAAAATCTTAATCTAGCATCTCTAGTGAAAGTTATGCCAATTGTCCCGAGATAGGTACAACGTGATTGAGGACATGAGCATGGTCGATTCTTTTGGCCGTAACTTCATAACCCGACCTCTAAATGAAGTGATTCTTGAAGCATTGGATTCCCAACATATTTTTCTACCTTTCCATAGAAAAATGATAACCATTGGTGATGAATTCAAAAAAATTGATGGAAGGAAAATGAGGGATCGGTTGGAAGAGCATGATAGGGTTATGACCACACTTTGGATTCTCAAGCATACCTTCATCTATAGAACTCCGATTGAGTTGGTTCTTGCTCTAAAATAAACTAGAGATTAAGAGCTAAAATTTTGAAGAAGTCAATTTTGATTATTGTGATTCCGTTGTGTGGGCTCGCTTTTATGGCTTGAGATGATATGAGAATGATCATGAATCGATGATGGCTGATGAGGTTACATTAACTTAACCCGACAAGGAAACCCGCTCATGCTTTAGGACTCCAAATAGTTGAGCTCCAGACATGGGGCCCAACAATAAGGAATGTTATCTTGTTCAATTTTATTTCCCAAAATCCACTTTTACATTCAAATTTAAAGAAAATTTGTTTTCCTCTTGTTAAGTTTATCAATGTTTCTTTATAATGTAAAAAGCATTCATCGAATATAGTATTATCATTTAGTTTTTATACTTTGCTGCCATCCTTGAATTATTTCTAAGTATCTCAGCATGGTTTCTAACCATAAAGGTGGGAGAGGAATATGGAGATATGCTAGGTGTAACATTCTTAAGATTTTTTAATTCTAGAAGTTACTTTCAAAATTCTTTTTGATCTTTCATATTGTATCTCATAGCAGTAACTCTAATCACTTTTTGTTTATCTATCATCTCTAAGTTAGTTTCCTCTATATTTTTATCCCAAAATTGTAAAAGATTTTCAAAATAATTTCTTCTTATTTTTTATTTATCGATTTTCAGTCCATCTTTGATAATTTTTATTTGTTGATATTTGTTTTCTATAATATTTTCTATCTTTAATAAAGGATTTCATTTTGGAAAATCAATTTTTCTTTAAGGTTATACCTTACACCATGTTGGGCTGTGCGAGGTTAAAAAAATAGGGGTAGAACAACTATAAGAATTTTTAAGGTGATTAACGATTATCTAATGGCCATAGGGAATTTTGAAATGAATTTGTTGCTTAAGAGTATCAAATTAAAATTTATGGAATAACTGAAGAAATTTATTTCCAAGAAAATATCAGTACCAATATCATAGAAATAAAAGGGTGGACATTTAATTAAAAATGATACTAAAAGTATTTGGGATTGTTGTATTCCAATTGATAAATGTATATGATGATTATAAATAACTAAACCTATGATAGGTAAAGTCTCACGATATTGTGAAGGAAAACAAGTCGATTTGCATAAGCAAGAACCCGCTCCGCTATCTCCATAAGCTGCAAAATATTTAACTCTATATTCTTTATGGGTAATTCCAATAAATACTAGTTGGACTAGTCATTATTGAGGAATATATATGACATTATTGTTGTAAGATAATTGTATCCCATATTGAGTTATCTTATATAGTTGAACTTGTTCAAGAAAACTAGTTCCCAACATTATCTCTAAATTAAATCCTTCATTTTCTATTAATAATTTTATCGATATTTTAGTATCTCCAATTTTAATAGTTGTCTCTACAGCAGTATCTATATGGTGTACTTCACCATTGAAATTTATATATGATAAGATTTTGTTAGCATAAATTTTATCAAATTATTTGTTAAATTACAATTTATATAGCTTCCACTCGCATCACTATCTCTTAAAATATGACAAGGGATATAAGTAGTTCTGTCAAAATATTCTCCTTTTATTTTATAGATGGAGTTTATCTTTTTATCCGCTCGTATTATATTATTATTATATTTAGTGCTACTAGTAACACTCATTTCAAAATAAGATAATCTTGGTAATAATCTATTATCCAAAGTCAACAAAGGCTTTTGTTGTAAATCTAAGGAAAAATATGTTTCAAGTTCCTCTATATTTGCCATATATGGAGGATATATTTTTTCTACTTCATAAAATATTTTTGGAAAATCAATATTATCTTTATCTGCAAAGCATTCAGTATGATGAGTATTTGATAAAGCATAGGATATCATATATGTAATAGAATACGGTCAATTTCCTTCTTTGATTAAATATTTTCTTTTGGAATCTTGAATTAGAGAAAGTGTCTTATCAAAATCTTTGTCTTGTATAGTATATGATATCTTAGGATAAATGCTAAATAAAAGTTTTCGATATCTAAGATTGCCTCTAAGAATCCCAAACAAGCTTCTCTTCTATTATGTATTCTGTCATCTACAATAGCAAAATTGATGTGGCTATCAATTCCTTCTCTAAAAGTAGATCTAATTACCATTTGAATTGAACCAATATGTATCCAACCTATTTTATCACGAATTTCTTTAAGCAATTGATTAGTTTTCTAAAAACATCTCTTTTTGATAATAAAGGAATCATTGCTTTATTCCAAGTAAGGCTTATATCCAAGGATTTTTCTTTTAGATTAATACCATAAAGCATATGGTGTTTTTTGAATTTTAATCCAATTTTATCTAATAAATTCGTATTAAATCCACTATAAGAATTTATGTAAAACATAGTATTCTGAATCTTCTTAAGTGTTCTTCTATCAATCAAAGCTTCTTGACTATACTCACCATATTGCTCAAATGTTTCTATTATACTATCTGTAATTAGGTTATCATTTTGGGTAGTAAAAGATTCTCGTATTTCACTCATTGATATCATAATGAGAGGTTTCTTCATATTCAGTATCAGTAAGTATAAGAATATTTTCTTCAAAAGAACAATCTTGAAAAGTATTGACTTGAATAAAGTCTTCATTTTCTATCATCATCTCTTTCAATTTTCTTTTTATGAAAACGTTTAGGGCATTCATTAGCATAATGTCACTTTTCCTTATAATAATAACATTGACATTCAGTTATCTTTCAATGTTTTCTTCTATTTCTTTTAAACACAGGTTTTTAGGTTTATATCCTTTTCTTTTATAATATTTAGCTTTACATCTTTTAAATATCTTTTCTTTAACTATTTTCTTTTCTTATAATTCTTTTATTATCTTTTTATAATAATAAGGACTATAACATCTAATTATAGTAGGTATTTTTAAATCACAACAGTATAAAAGAAGATTTCTTTTTTTTTATCCCTTTACTTTTCTTAAATAATTTTGCTTCATCACACTATTCACTTAATTTATCTTTTAAGAAAGAAATTCTTTTTTTCCTAATATATCCACGACTCTTGGGTTATAAGTTGCTTCTAATTTACTTCCCAAAGGATTAGATATCTTTGAATAAAACATCTTTAAATTTGTGTATTATCTACCTAATTGTAAATATGATAATAATAATATAAGAAAATACAAATATATATGTTAATTTACACATATCACATAGTTGAAGTCTTTGTAATGCAATAAAATATTTTCTTATAGTAGTAGTATCTTTTAAAATATTTCCTTCTCTATCAAATTCTAATCGAAAAGCTTCAGCAGCTCGAGTTGTCAAAGTATCCATATCATTATCAAAAATAAATATAAATTTTTTAGAGTTTTCATCTAAATTATTCCAAAATCGAAGTGAACTATTTCATAATGTTTTTTTTAATAAAAATTGTTTTGTAGTTTCACAATCCATTTTATTGATAGAAACAGCTCCTATAAGAGCAGTTTCCCATTTATCAATTGCTTTTTCTCTGTCTTGAATGCAATCAATATCTGTATAGATCCCAAAAGGGTTTATGGTTTGTTTAATTCTTCTATCTCGGAATTAGATACTAGTAAAAAGTTTTCTATTTATTTATAATTAAAAGGTATTTTCATTTGTAGAAGTAAATCAAATATCTGTTTTTTTATTGGATTTCTACTAGATCTATATATGTTTCCTTTTGATTAATCATTTTTACCAAATTAAGTAAATTAGTAATTTGCTCTTGAAGATTAGAAATGCTTACAAGAATAATTTTTCCATAATATTCTATCATTTTTTTTATTTCAACCACATCAGTTTCTACTTTTAATCCTTCAGATTTAATTTTTAATATTTATCTTCCTCCATTTAAATGATCAGATTTATAATGATTAGTTAACTTTAAATGAGTTTCTTTTTGTAATCATATCTACCAAATTCATTAAATCGAGTCTGCATACAAATGCCATCGATAAATATAACACTCGTGTGATTTGTTAATTCTCAATCACCTCTTATAACGTAACTATCTAAAGATTATCGTATCAAATGGAACTAATGACTTATTTAAATTTTTCATAAAACATAACGTCTCTCTAAAAATTTTTAAAGAGATTTTGTTAAAAATAAAAATAACACTTAAAAACTTGATTTCTTTTACTCTCACAAAAAAATATTGATTGAAAATACCTAGCTATCTTGTATTATAAAATTTTAATATTATTTTTTACCACAAAGTAAATAGAATCATTCAGATGATAAGAGATTTAATTGGTCTTTAAAGGGAATTACAAAATAGTAAGGGCATATTTTTTAGTATATATTATCTTTTTATTATTAGTGACGTCCTTGAAGCTAATGAATTCGGGCAACGACACACGTTCCACATTCCTTAGATTAATGGACCCAAAGACCAATTGTTTAAGGCCTCCAACAACCCTAAAATCGAACCATTCAAGAAACTCTTGATCAAGCGCCACTATACTGGACTCGAATGGCCTAAGGGAACGCCTGTAGCCCGTAGGTCGGCTGACTAAGGTCGTTGTACTAACTTCTGGTTAGAGTCGTTCTAATTTTTAAGCGAATTAGACCTTGGGATTTATACGTCCAATTCTATTTTTTGTTTTCTCAATCATTTTAAAATTTACTAAATTATTTTGGTTATTTTTATAACTTATGAAGTCGTAAAAACTTATTTTAGTTTTTTATTTGCAAAATAAATGTTATTTAAATATTTGATACTAACTATAAAATATAATTAACATGATTTAATTATTTATATATTCAAATATACATTT
>JANKYF010000002.1:23421471-23432492 GCA_029829435.1 Erythroxylum hondense
CCAAAATTAATCATCATCTAAACATAATCTCTAAAATTAACTTCATAAAACTCAAATCCATAACAATCTAAAGCTAACCCAACCAACATCTCTCTAGAAAATTCAAAACTCAAAGCTTTCTCTCTCTTACCATTTTCTCCACCATTTTCAACATTATTGAGCTCCAAGGCAAGCTTTCATCATCTTCCCCCTATTTCCTCTTGGAAACAATGAAAATTCCTAAGAAAAACCCATAAAAACCTAACCTTGCTTCATCTTTCTTCTCCTTCCTTCCATAGCCGATTGTTTCATTCTCTTCTTTTTCTTCTTCATTTCTTCTTCTCTCTTCTTCTTGTATTTTCGTGAACTTTATGCTGATTTATGGGAGTAAAAACGATAGCCCTCATGTGTTGCATTTAATGAAGCACAATTTACCATCTTGCCCCTCCAATTAAGCCTATTTCCAGGTTTGCCCCTGCACAAGATTTTGAAAAACTGATACCTTGCGTCCTGATTTTGAGTGGCTAGATGACATAATTTGGCCAAACTTTATTCTTGAAAATTGTTCCTCTCAATCATAAAAATCCAATGCCACCGACCGCACTCAATTCGGATCAGAAACAAAGAAGTTATAGCCGAAATACTATCGGACCTGCGAAAAATCTGAGACTGAACATTAAGCTAACTTAATTCCAGAAATTAACAATCTTAGGGATGAAATTTGTTGGGACCCGAACCTGAAACCGGATCCCAACCGGAAAACGAAAAATGAACTGCGGAAGAACGAAGGAAACGAAAGTGAATGGAAACGGAAATTTCGCATCGAAATTTCGAATCGGAAATAAAGCAATAGCTGAAGTGAAACGAAGCGAAGCGGAATCGATACTTAAACAAACGGAGCCGACATCCGAGAACAATCAAGAACATAGAAACACATTCGCGTTGGAGTAACCTAAACTAACCATCCGAAACCGGTATAATTTTTTTTTCTCACTTCTTACATCTTTAACCAATCTCATTCAAATCCAACATATCGGGGTCCAACATTTCTCCCCCTCTTAAAAGAATTTCGTCCTCGAAATTCATACATAGTCATCAAGTAACATATCCTCCTAATAATAGTCACATTACTTTCTTATCAATTTCTTATCACACATATTCTTAACTTAATCACTATTTTTCACTTCTCATTTATATCAAAACACTATTTCCTCAAATAAAATATTTCTTAACACATTTTCACAAGGCAATGGTCTCATTTCTTAAGGAACCCAATATGGGCCAATAATCATCCAAAATCAACCTATTGATCTTTCACATATATATTTTTATCCTTTATCTCATCTCTCAATCATTCCTCATTTCATCTCACACATATAAATATCCAAAAGCAAGTCAGCAAGATTCATCATGAAATTTTAATCACGATTTCATAATCACAAACTTAAAATTCATCAAAGTTCTTAACCCTCATCAATCACTTAATGAGGTCGTCACATACTTCGTAAAAATCCATCTCCATGCTCATCTTTCACTCACAAATGAATACAAAATCAAAACATCTTAATTCCTCATGAACTTCAAATCTCGATTTCATGCACAATTTCCTAAAATCACTTAACATTCTTAATATCTTCATCTATCAATCACTTTAGTATACACTTTATCTTTATTACAATTTCCCAAATTCAATCTTATGCTGGAACATTCTTATACAAATCAGTCAGACACAAAAGCCCAAGTATGATCATAATACTGGGCTCTGATACCATAAATGTTGGGACCCCATCCGGGAACCGGATCCCAACCGAAAAACGAAAAATGGATACAAAGAACGAGGCGAATTCAAATTGGATAAATTGAATTCAATAACGACAAATAAAGCGAAAGCGGAGGCAAAGCAAATATATCTTGAATACAGAAACAAAACGAAAACGGATCGAATCGAAAGCAACGGATTTCTTTTCGAATTCAAAGCGAAACGAAACGAAAGCAATCGCGGAAAATCACGAATCGAAACAAAGAAAGCGAAGGATCGCGTAACAGAAATGCAAATCGAACCGAATCAGAAAAATGAATGTATCAAACTGAAACACGTTCCGACATTCGATTCGATTTTGTATTATTTGGATTTTTGTGTAAATTGAGATTTTGGTATTAAGATTGGATATGGCTTAAATTGCCATGTAAGTATATGATTTATGAAGTTTGTATGTAATTGTGTATATTGGGTTGATGTAAAAGAATGAAGAGGGTGATGTACGGATTTAAAATCTGTAAGTGCAAATAATTTTGGAAATTGTATATGAAATTGTGTATGATTTTATGTGATTGAAGTGATTAGAACTAAGTTTGCGTTTGTTTGCTGGTGTTTGGATTCCGGACGGGAGAGTCCGATGATTTTGGATTTTGTGATTATAGAAGTGATTTTGAACCATTTGCAGGTTTTGGGTTAGGTCAAAGGCAGCCGTTATGCTGCCGAATTTTCGATAAAATTGGGATAAAATTGTAATTTAGGGATATGTATGGATTTATAAGAATATAATCAAGTATTGAATTTTGTATGAGTATACAAGCATATGATTAAGTATTCAAATTTGTATATGGATGATTTTGTATGTGAGGGAATAAAGTGAATAAGAATGAAAAAGAGAAGGAATAAGAATAAGAAAGAAAAAAAAATTATACCGGATTTTGGAACGTCTTAGGGTTTCCAACGCGATCGTGTTTCTTCGTTCTTTGTTCTCGGATGTCGGCTCCGTTTGTTAAGTATCGATTCCGCTTCGCTTCGTTTTGCTTCAGTACTTTCGTTTTTTGTTTCGCTTCATATATTGCTTTATTTCCGATTCGAAATTTCGATGCGAAATTTCCGTTTCCATTCGCTTTCGTTTCCCTCGCTTTTTGTTTTTCTGGTTGGGATCCGGTTCCCGGATCGGATCCCAACAAGTAGGCATCCTTGTACTCTTTGCAGCAGATTTGGGCATATAGCAGTTGGTTGAATGAACATCGAGGCAACACTAACAGAGGAAGAGGCGAACTATGTGAACAATGGTAGACAAGGTCAGAGGTTTGATCCTTTCTCGAACACTTACAACGAAGGCTGTAAATTCGATCCGAACTTTTCATGGAAAAATCAAGGAGCTGCAAAACCAATTGAACCACCAGGATTCCAAGCACCCTTAAAACAGCAGTATTCATCCCCTTCATCTTTTGGACTACAACAATTCCCTACCCCATGGGAGAAAAAGGTAGATCAGCTTGAGGATATGTTTACTCAACTGATGAGCAAGATGGATCAAAGTGCCCAAACAAGCTCTCAGGAGATGAATAGAATGGAGCAAAATATTCAATCTAACCAAGCTGTCATTAGAAATTTGGTAGTACAAATCAGTCAAGTGGCAAATGAGGTAAGTGACAGAGGTCAAGGGAAAGTACCTAGCAATACCCAAGTGAACCCAAAACAAGACTGTATGGCAGTTGTTCTAAGAAGTGGTAAGGTGGTAGAAGGTGTAGTCCCTAAAGAGAAGGTAGCTAAGGAGACGGAAGGTGAGAATTTGAGTGAAGGCGAAGAATAAAAAGAGACAATACAAAAGAAAGAACCTTCAATGAGTTCAGACTTCTCTTTTGTACCACCCATACCATATCCTCAAAGAGTCCAGAAGAAGCACGATGATTCCAAGTTTCAGAAATTTCTTGACCTTTTCAAGAAGATTCAAATCAATATCCCGTTCACTAAAGCTCTTTTTGAGATGCTTGCATACACCAAGTTCTTGAAGGAAATCATCTTTAACAAGAAGAAGATTGATAATTTTGCTACAGTAGCCTTAACTGAAGAGTGTAGTTCTATTTTACAAAATAAACTACCCCCTAAGTTAAAGGATCCAGGGAGTTTCACTATACCTTGTCACTTTGGTGAATCTAATGTTTTTCCATGTTTATATGACTTAGGTACCAGCATTAACCTTATTCCCCCGTCTCTCTATAATAGGTTGGGAATTGGTGAACTCAAACAAACTATAATTTCAATGTAGCTTGCTGATAGATCAATCTGATACCCCATTGATACCTCATTTAACATTTTCAAGGTTTTAAGGGGTCCCTCTTTCGATGAAGTCACATATAGGATATATGTGATCGACTCTCTTACATTTGAATCTATTGCTAGATTGATGCATGATGATGCTTTAGAAACATGTTTAACCTTAGGAATAGATATTAATGAACTGGACAATGAGTTAGTCGATTATGTATATAGATTGCAAGGTAATGGTTTTAGGTATAGACCCCAAATTGAAGAATTGGGCCCTCCTAAGCCTAAATTGTTACCTTCCATTTTGAGCCCACCAAATCCTGAACTAAAACAACTTCCAATTCATTTAAGATATGCATTTTTTGGGAGAGTCAAATACGTATCTGGTTATCATTTCCTCTTCTTTGGACTCCTTTCAAGAGGAGAAGTTATTAAGGGTATTATGTGAACATAAATTGGCTATTGCTTAGAGTATAGCTGACATAAAGGGGATTAGCCCTTCTATTTGTGTTCACAGGATTCTCATGGAAGAAAACCACAAACCTAGTGTAGAGAGTCAAAAGAGGCTCAATCCTAACATGAAAGAAGTTATGCAATCTGAGGTACTTAAACTACTTGATGCAGGAATTATATACCCTATTTCTGATATTTCTTGGACAAGTCCTGTACAGGTAGTGCCAAAGAAGGGTGACATAATGGTTGTCTCTAACAATAAGGATGAATTATTGTCCATTAGGGTTATAACAGGGTGGAGGATCTGTATAGATTACAGAAAATTGAATGCAGCAACCAGGAAGGATCACTTCCCTCTTCCCTTAATTGATCAAATGTTGGAAAGATTAGCGGGGCATGATTATTATTGCTTTTTAGATGGTTATTCTTGCTATAACCAAATTGCAATAGCCTCGGAGGATCAGGAGAAGACTACCTTCTCATGCACTTATGGTACATTTGCGTATCGTAGGATGCCCTTTGGCTTATGCAACGCTCCTGCCACTTTTCAACATTGTATGATGTTTGTATTCTTTGACATGGTGGAAGATATAATTGAGGTATTTATGGATGATTTCTCTGTGTTTGGTTCTTCTTTTGATGCATGTCTGTTCAATCTAGAACAGGTTCTACAAAGTGTGAAGAAACCAATCTCAAGCTCAATTGGGAAAAGTGCCACTTCATGGTACAAGAGGGAATCGTCCTAGGCCATAAATTTTCAAACAATGGAATAGAGGTGGACCCAGCAAAAATAGAAGTCATCAACAAGCTACCACCTCCCATTTCAGTTAGAGCGATAAGGAGTTTTCTTGGACATGTTGGGTTCTATTGCCGATTTATCAAGGATTTTTCCAAGATTCTCAACCTTTGTGTGTTTTATTGCAAAAGGAAGTTCCTTATGAGTTTACTGATGAATGCCTTTGTGCTTTTAACAGGTTAAAGAAAGAACTTACCTCAGCTCCTATAATGGCCACACCAAATTTCCCATTTGAGCTGATGTGTGATGCAAGTGACTATGCTCTTGGGCCCGTCTTAGGGCAAAAGTAGGATAAGAAATTACATGTCATTTATTACACCAACAAAATTCTTAATGATGCTCAAATCAATTATGCTACTACAGAAAAATAATTGCTAGCAGTAGTTTTTACGTTTGATAAATTTCGATCTTATCTTGTTGGCTCTAAAGTCATTGTTTACACTGACCATGATGCTCTAAAATATCTACTCTCAAAGAAAGATGCAAAACCAAGGTTGATCAAATGAATTTTACTTTTGTAGGAGTTTGACTTGGAAATTTGAGATAAGAAAGGATTAGAAAATTCAGTAGCTGACCACCTCTCGCGACTGGAACAAGGAGATAAGCTAGGAGAGGAACCAATCAATGATACCTTCCCTGATGAGAATCTGTGGTCGGTCAAGGATAGTGTCCCTTGGTTTGCTGATTATGTCAATTTTCTAGTGTCGGATATTATTCCTTCTAATTATTCATACCATAGTAGAAAGAAATTCTTAGCAGAGGTGAGGCACTATTTCTGGGAAGATCCGTTGCTCTTTAGGAGATGTGTCGATGGGGTAATCAGAAGATATGTGCCTAATGAAGAGATGCGATCAGTTCTAGATCAATATCATGCTTCTCCGTATGGAGGACACCATGGGGATAACAAAACAGCAACAAAGGTTTTACAATCTGGATTTTATTAGCCAACTCTCTTTAAAGATGCTAAAACTCTTGTAATGACTTGTGACAAGTGTCAGAAAACAGAAAACATTAGGAGAAATCATGAGATGCCTCAGTCGGGAATTCTAGAAATGGAACTCTTTGATGTGTGGGGTTTGGATTTCATAGGACCGTTTCCTTTATCTTTCGGCAATGAATATATCCTTATGGTGGTTGATTATGTGTCCAAGTGGGTGGAAGCCACAGCTCTTTCAAACAACACTGGAGTTAGTGTGGTTAAATTTGTTAAAAAGAACATATTCTCAAGGTTTGGCATTCCGAAAGCTATAATCAGCGACAATGGGGTGCATTTTCAAAACCATCAATTTAAATCTCTCTTAGCAAAATATGGATGCCATTTCAAGTTTGGAACCACCTACCATCCCCAAACTAGCGGGCAAATTAAGGTATCTAATCGAGAAATCAAGCAGATTTTGGAGAAAACTATTAATACCTCAAGAAAGGATTGGGCATTGAAGCTTGATGATGCTCTTTGGGCATACAAGACAGTATACAAGACCCCCTTGGGGATGTCTCCATATCGGTTAGTCTTTAGAAAATCTTGCCATCTTCCGGTTGAAATTGAGCATAAGGCATTATGGGCAATCCGGAAGTTGAATTTTGATTTCAAGGAAGCGGGACAAAGGAGACTAATAGAGTTAAACGAGCTAGATGAATTTCGCCTCGATGCTTTTGAGAATGCTCGCATCTACAAGCAGAGAACTAAGGCCTTTCACAACAAGCATATCCTTTGGCGAGAATTTAAACCTGGTCAGAAAGTTTTGTTATTTAACTCCCATTTGAAATTGTTTCCAAGAAAATTACAATCGAGATGGTCAGGACCTTTCATGGTAATGAAAGCATATCCCCATGGAGTTGTGGAGATTATAAAGGATGATCAAGAGCCCTTCGTAGTCAATGGACAAAGACTTAAGCATTATTTGGAGGGAGAGATGGTTGGATGTATCTCTACCATTATATTTCAAAATTGATGTTGAGATGACCAAGTCCAGCTAAGGACATTAAATTTAGAGCTTGTTGGGAGGAATCCCAACTTTTCTAACTTTTATATTGCTCTCCTTTATTTTCACGTTTTGTCATATCCTCTTATTCTTGTTTGCTGTGTGTGTATAGGGATAGTGTTTACATGACATCGCAATGACATCCTCCAATAACATGAGCAATGGCGTGATCACGACCCTTTAACCCTAGAAGTGAGACACATCTTAAGTGTGGAAGAGGCAAGTGGCAATGTTTTCTTGTTGTATTTTGATGTTCTTTTCAATTTTAACACCCTTACATTATGCATGTAGTCCTAGGATATCATGGAATGATTTGAAGGCACAAACGAAGGGTAGCAAAGGTAAGAAAAGCTTGGAAAAGTTGCGAATGTCTGCTAACGGACACAGTATCCGTTTAATAGACATTAGATGCATTTCAGCGCAATCTGATCGTAAAGGTTCGTTAAACGGACATTCATGTCCACTTAACAGACATACTAATTCAGAAAGGTCCATTAAACAGACATCATGTCTACTTAACGGACATATGTCTCCCAAACAAACAATCTGACCCATAAAGGTACATTGGTCTGCCCCAACTTTTAAACCCTTTCTCCTTTGTTTCTTTTTTCCCCCACTTTTCTCCCTACCCTACCACCGCCGATTGTCGCTCTCCTCTCTCTCTCATCTCTCGCCCCCGCCGGCCTCCACGTTCAACATGCTAGATAGTTTGCTCTTCTCCATTCCATGATGACTTCGAAGGCAAGTTTGAGGCTTGGGGGTGACATCTCTCCACTCTCCATTGCACAATTGTATGGGTATGTGTTTCTTGGTCTTATTGAGTTAAATAGAGGTGTTGCTTGTGTTGGCTAAGATTTGGATTTTGTGATTGCCTATGCATTGAATTGCATTGAATGCTGAGTTGAGATTGGGTTACAATTCTCATTGTGTTATTCTATTTGAAAGAGGTGTGTGAATTGAATTGAATGGTGAATTGGGTTTGAATTGAAGTTAAGATTAACTTGCATTGAGTGTCGGGGTGAATTCGAAAAAAGTTGTAGTTGTGGGGTTGACGTAGTGGTTAGTGGAGACTGAATAGATTTAGCTTGTGGGGAGTTCTTGAGATTAAATTTCACTGTGAAACTAGCTTAATTTGTCAAGGATTAAGCAAACTGTGAGGAAGCACACCGACCAATCTTCTCGATCTATGAGAAGGGAGAACTTGGTCTAAGAAGAACCAACCCCAGAACCACCATTGTTTATCAATGCCGAACGTGAAGCGTGGTATAATAAGAAGAAGAATAATAATTTTGTGGTCAAGGTATCTGTGGCCGAGTTAATTGATGAAAAGTGTCATGTAAGGGCCAACTTGGACAAGTTCCATTGGGGCAAATTGTTGACACTTAAGGGTTTTTATTATCCGGAGGTTGTAAAGCAATTCTACTCAAATCTTAGTGCAATAACTGGGAACTAACCACTAGTGCTCACCTCACGAGTCAATGGGGAAGAGGAGGTGATCACTGAGGAGCTGATTTGTAGCCACTTAGAGCTACCAATAGGAGGCAATATCCCATCTTTTGAAAAACAGGCCAGATGTTCATGTGACGAGACGTGGGCTAAGCACGATACTATGGATCAACTAAGGATTTGAGCTACATGACACCTGAAAAATCAGCGGTACTTCATACACTGCAAGTATCTGGGTGTAGCCCTAAGATTGGTCGCTTTCTTGCTGGCACACAATGTAATGCGAAAGGCCAACGACTCCGAATACCTCCGACTTGAAGACTTATTCATTTTGGATAAGATGACCTTCTATGATGATCAGTTCCAGGGCATCACGGTGGCCAAGATGATGTTGACTTCAATGCGGCAAGTCATCCACCACAAGTTCGCGACCAAAGCCTTCGTCTTTCTAGTCTTATTAAGCCAGTTGTTTCATCATCTCAAGGTCATTAAAAGAGATGAAGCAGTGGCTTGTACTACTGAGGGAGATGTCATAGATGCTAACAAGATGAGGGAATTTGAATTTGATCACAATGCCCCTCATGGGTGGGTAAATCCACGTCGGGCAAGGCACAATCCGAATGCACAACAACCAAGAACCCCTCTAGCTTCAAGAGCTACTCTGACTTTGGTTCAGATACAGGTCAACCTAAGGACTCTTCGAGCCAACATGGACAACCTCGCAACTTCGCAAGCAAGAATGGAAGACACATTGAGGGCTTTTATAGAGTAAAACCAACCACCACCGTCAGGACCATGCTAGCACAGGATCATAGGACTATAGTTGCACCTAAACTCACATGCATGCAAAAGAGCATTTTCTTTTTTCATCTTGATCTAGCTTTTATTTTGTGTTGATACTTTATAGAACTAACTTTAGTTGTCTTTTGTTGATCTCCATATTTTGTATTTTATTGGAGATATAAACTTTCAGGGTGCGAATTTTGGACAATCAACTCTTTTAGGGGGTTCCTTTACCCTTATTTGGACAATCAACTCTTTCCTTTACCCTTCCTTTGCTTTCCGTTATTACTTCTATTTTCTTATCTTTCCTAACATTTAGGACAATGTGTTCCTAACATTTAGGACAATGTGGATTGTAGTGTGGGGGAGGATAATTTGAGGGTTATATAAAATAATAATAATAATAATAATTTGACATCTTTCACGTTCTAATTGTCATTATAATTCAATTTAATGAGTTGATTGCATTATGGATAAGAGTAATCTAGAATAAAATGCATAATATGATTAATTAGATTACATACCCTGTCGCGGTAGGATGAAATAATGTTAAATTGATTGAATGAGCATGTTATTGAATGAGTACATTCAATGAGCATGTTATTGAATGAGTACAAATCATCGAGTGAGCTAATTTGAACCTAAAGGATTGCACTCATTTCTACTTTTCTTATGAGCGATACAATTTTCTCTTCCATGTGTGCTTACTTCTAGAACTTGCGTGGCATCTCTTCGAGGTTACATAATCATATTATGGTATGTTTATGAAAGTGATAAAAGGCACTAGGATTGAGCTTGAGCCAAATAGCTAACCCTCTTTATACACCAATCCCCTAGTGAGCCCTTTGTGCCTAGTAATTGTATTTGAGCCTTTATCTTTGTCAATCTATTCCAAAGAACCTTGAACCAAAAAAAAAAAACAAGTTCACCCTTATTCAATGGTTAGTAGAGATAATAAGGTTGTGCATTTAATATTTTTATTGATACGTATACAAAGGAAGAAGTGTGGGGGTGCTTTTGTGGTAATTGAAGGAATATGTAAAAAAAGAAAAAAGAAAAAGTAATAATGATAAACAAAGCGTGTTTACTTCAGATTTCAAGGTGAAGGAACGAAGGAAATTGTGATAATAGAGTTGGCAGAGGTTCATCATCATGTTTGTAAGATTTGTGATTTCTGTTGTACTAATGTTGAATATTTGAATTCCTATCCCTTCTTTTATAGCCCACTTTACCCCTTAGCCCCATTACAACCTAAGGAATCAAGACCATTTTGATTCATGGATATGCTATAAATGGGAGTAATGGATAAGTAGATAAAATGCAAGCTTATGGTAAGAGACATGCATGAGAAGATGATTGAGAGTAACCCTTAAACACTTGTGTGTGAAAGTGAATGCTCTATGAGAGACTTCATTCATGGTATGTGATTTTGATTAACAGAAGCATTATGAGGTCTTATTGTTGCTTAGTCGAGATCTAATTTGTTAGCCCCAAAATTTTTTTTAAAAAAAAAATTTAAGCATAATTAACTTAAATGACTAAGTTAGATAAC
>JANKYF010000002.1:23587897-23606672 GCA_029829435.1 Erythroxylum hondense
TGATTTATTTGCAGTGGAAAAATCTCTCGACAATAGAGAATAATATCTGGTTGATCAGATACTGTATATTGATCAGTGTTTGATTAAAAAGTTGCGATGACTATGTGACCATTCAAAAAAATGATGAAAGTAAAAAGGTGCATTATACGCTTGATGTAAGTTAAATTAGCCATGGTACCATATGAAAGCAGAGAGAAGAATATATAGAATAGTTTAATCATCTGTTAAGTTAGTAGAGAGAAGAATATATAGAATAGTTTACTCATCTGTTAAATTAGCTTTGATACTATGTGAAAGTACAGAGAAGAATATATAGAATAGTTTAATTTGGTTTGGTTGTGTGCAAACAATCAAAGATCATCGGGGAACTAAGTAGTATACTTATTAGGCTTAGTCCATTCATTTATAATAATAGGGCTATACAATATTACGTAAATTGGTTTGGTTTTGTACAAAGATCATCGTTGTACTAAGTGTACTTATTAGGCTTAGTCCATTCATTTTTAATAATAGGGCAATACAATATTGCATAATAAATAATAAAATATTCCTAAATGGTATCTAACTATTCCATTGTTGGCGTGCACAAAAGATTCTTTATTGGATACATAATAATATTATAATATTAAATATGAAATCTTTCTAATCTTCACTGCTCCTCCTTAAGGTAATAAGTAGATGGTTTTCATATCTAGCTTGCATATGAAGTTTTGAATATGTAAATAGAGAATTTTGCAAATCGATAAAATAAAACATAAAAAATATATTTACTTTCTTTTTTTGGCTGTTTTTTTTGACTATTCTCTATTGTTTTTTTGGGGTAAGCCCTAAATTCACACACACACACACACACACACACACACACCAAAAAAAACATAACTTGACATTGAGGAAACAACATTATTTTGGAGGGACTTGCTGAGAGAGAACAGTGCAGGTGGTGTGATTGGAATAGGGACTGAGTAGAAAAGTGATATGTTGGAAAAGAAGAAAGGAGGAAAAACAAAAACAAAAGTTAGAGAAAAAGGTAAGATAAGAATAGAGGTATTGATGCTCTCGATGGACTGTCGGAAGGAAATTTGTGGAAAGAAATAGAGGTCATGACGTTCTCAATAGGCTGTCAGAAGAAATTACAATATAGAACTAGTGGCACTCTCGATGAGCTGTCAAAAGGAAAGAAAAATGAAGAATATAATAGAGATAAGGGCATTCCCAATGGGTTGTTAGAGGAAAAGATAGGGTAGAGGTAACAATTCTCTCAGTAGGCTGTCTGAAAGAAAGACTGAACAGAGATAAATGCACTCTTAATAAGTTGTAGGAAGGAAGAACAATGGCTCTAAAGAAGAAGAAACAAAGAATTTTAGGTTCCTTGGATAGGTACTTGGTTCTAAAGAAGAGATTAGAGGCTAGGGTCCCATAATTGTTAATTGGTTCTGATACCATATTGAATTTGGTGCTATGTGAAAGTAGAGATGAAAGCGAGGTAAAAGAGTTAGAGGGGAGAAGAGAATGTATAATTTTTACAGTGGTTCAACTGGGAAGCTTACTGTTAGAGTAACTCATATTGACTAAACATAAAAATGTTAAAGGGTTTATAAATGGTAAGGGTCAATTATCCAAAAAATTAGTTCTAGTTATTTGGACAATGGTTGACCCAAGCCTAATTCTTGATAGTGGACTCTACACTTTACCCATATTAAAAATTCAATATGGTATTCTAGCAGGTTTGGTCCGGATTATTAATTTCCTGGTTGTCCGTCTGGATATTCAGTCCCAGCGGCCCGGTCCGGTTACCACTGCGTATATTTCAAGTGATAATTAGATGTCCAGTCCCAGTTGCATGTGTTAAGAGTATCCCATATTGACTAAACATAAAAATGTTAAAGGGTTTATAAGTGGTAAGGGTCAACTATCCAAAAAACTAGTTATAGTTATTTGGACAGTGGTTGACCTAAGCTCAATTCTTGATAGTGAACTCTACACTCTGCCCATATTAAAAATTCAATACCTACTTTTATGGACAAAAAGATAACTAGTGTACTAAGGTGTGTCATTCATTAGCCTATCTGTTTATCAAATACAATAGTACCGATTAGAGTTTTATATTGTTAATTAATCCCCAACTATTATATTTTAGGGATGCAATATTCATATATTAGATACATAACAATATTTTTATCCTAAAAAAATCGTCTTGATTTTGAACAGTAATTAAAATCCATACGTACACATTTGTATCTGTATTTTTATGTTCTTATTCTGGTGTCCTCATAAACTGAAGTGATTTTTGAGATCCTTTATTGTCTTTATACAGGCACTTTGTTGAAATCTAATTCATTCAATGCCTTGAGCTCCAAACCAAAAGTGAAACTGGTGGATGAAGTTCCCTCAAAGCACAAGGGCATGGGAGAAAGTTCATCTCTAGATGTGAAGGAGGAGCCTGTTAGGATGATAAGCAAATCTACATCATTTAAATCAGTGAACTCCAGCCGTTTGAATGCCGCCGAAACAAAGGTTAAAATGCTTTCTCCTAAGTTTTCCCATAATCAAGATGTACAGGGACCAAGACAAAAACGTAATGCATTTGAGAGAAAAAATCTGTCAAAATTGGATCGACCTTTAGTTGGTTCAGTGATAAGAAGTTCTGTGGTTGCAACCCCCAAGGCTGATTCAAAAACTACACATCGTGGTGAAAGTGCCGTATCTTCTTCAAGCAATAATCGAGAGATAAAGCCTGTGCAATCAGATGTTAAAATGGGTTCTTTACTGAGGTCAACCAGTTGTATTTCTCGAAAAGGAGCAGATGTTCTTGTTAGTTCTGGTATGCTTGCCCATATATTTCTGCTGTTTCTTTTCTTTTTCTTGTCAGTCTCTTTTGGGATTGATTATGGTCTTTGTTTGTTATTGTAGCTCGAGCATCACCTAGTGTAGCTGGTTGTGGTGCTTCAGCTGAGCAAAAGTTAAACCATGTTGCCTCTAAGGATGAGCCATCATCTAGTTCTTCTTGGACCTCTGACAGACCATCCAATAATGGTATTGAGAACTTGCAAGATTGCTTGGATAGGCCATGTGAGGCATTGAACCAGGGTGAGAGAACTAGGGAAGGTGCTGGTAATCTTTTGAAGTCCACTGAGACAACTGGTCAGAAGAATATTATCTGTCAAAAATGTAAAGAAAGAGGTCACACAACAGAACATTGCGCTATTATTATTCCTCAGGATACTGATGCAGATATATCTACTGCAAGAAACTTTAAGGTGGAGATGGGGAAAGGTAATAAGTTGAAAGCTGCAATTGAGGCTGCTATGCTTAAGAAGCCTGGCATATATGGAAAGAGAAAAGGAAGTGAACAATTGGATGTGTTTTCCTCTTCAAATTTTGATTTGAGTTGTGATACAACTTCTTATGATCAGTTTTCGAAAGTGAAGAGTATGATTTCCAATGATCGTATCATTGAAGGCCAAATGAATTATGGGACTTGTTCTTCTGGCTTTTACAAGAAAAATTGTAACATTGATAAGCAGCTTAATTTGCAGTTAGGTGATGTTATTCCTTCTGTTGCAACATCCAATCATTCTTCAGCAGGAAACTTTGTCCTCGGGAAGATGTCATCCATTCCAGAGGATGAGTATATCTGGCAGTAAGTTTTTCTTTTACTCTCTCTAGTATCTAGTAAGTTTTGGTCAAGATTGAGCATATGCAGCTAATAGTGAATTAGCTTTCATCCTTCTGTACTTTTTATTTCACTTTTCTATCCTCCAGATGCTCCGACTACAGAAATAGAAGAACTAGTTTTAACTGTTTAGAGTCACATTTGTGTTTTATAAAAATTTCTGAATATTTTAAAACTTTTCTATAATATCCCAGTTGTAGCTTTGTTATAAAAAGACTAAAAACATATTGTACAACAAACGTTAACTTGGATCATATCTATTCTTCCTCCCAACTATTGGCTCCAGTTGAGTCCTTTGAGAGAATAAGATGTATATATGTTCTTTTGGGAAATTTTTAATGGTACAGTAACGGAAGGAGAAAAATTGTAATAAGAGCTCTGAAATAGGAAATCAGTATAAGAGTATTTCAAATAATTTTAAAATCTTATTACAATTGTATATATGAACCACAATTTGAATCTGGATATAACTAGAATCTATTTACACATCAGTAAATTTGGATTATTAATTTCTTTTGTATTTGGATACAGAAAGAAAGAGAAAATTATTTGATTGCACTTCGCTATTAATTATTATGCTGGTGGTATTTATATTTAATCAAAATTACACTCTTCTTAGATATGCTCTAGAAGGGCGTGACTAACTTGAGTGCTTCACCATCAAGTCTGAGGTTTAGTAGTTTCTCCTTTGAGGGTAAATCAGGATATCTATGGTCAAGAGTAACTAGTAAGTTAGTCTAGATTTGGATTACGGACTTGAAATTGATAGAAGGCAATGACATAAAGGACTTATTGTTTTTATAATCCTTGGCAGAGATTTTTGACATACGAGTACTGAAGCATATCTGTGTATGTTTTTTTATCTGCATTGCATTTAAACTAAGGTTAAATCTTTCATCAATTTGCATCTTTTAAGCATACTTCCCAAGATGTTCTGGCTAAGCTTCTGTAACTATGTAGGGGCACATTTGATGTGTATAAAGGTGGGAAATCTGTAGATGTTTATGGAGGGATTCAAGCACATTTGTCAACTAGTGCATCGCCTAAAATTCCTGCAGTGGTGAATAAGTTTTCCCATAAAATTAGCTTTGAGGAAGTATCTCGCTTGAGCACGTGGCCAACACAGTTTCATGATAATGGTGCAAAAGAGGAGAATATTGCTCTTTACTTCTTTGCAAAGGATCTTGGATGGTAAAGTGTACTATATCCTTAACCTCTACTTTATAGTAGAGGGTTGTCTTTTTGACACATCTATCCTTTACCTTTATTTATTTATCTTGTCTCTTGCAGTTATGAGAAGAGCTATAAAGGTTTGTTGGAAAACATGATAAAAAATGATTTGGCCCTTAAAGGATCTTTTGATGGCGTTGAACTCTTGATCTTTCCATCGACCCAACTTCCAGAGAGTTCTCAGCGTAAGAATCTGCTGCACAATTTTTCACTGTTCTACTAATTGTTGGTCTTTTTATTATTCAACTACTGAAAAGGATCTTATGGGATAAGGTTTGCAGGGGCTTAAATAATTTTCTACAAGATTCCCATGACTTTTTTAAGATCGTAGTTCATGCTTGCTACTGATGAAATCTGCTATACAAATTTAGAGGCTCTATTTTTGGTGACCGTAACCTGTAACCAAATAAAGTTTTCTGAAGTTAAATTAACAAGCTTTGATTTTGGACTTATCCAAGTATTATGCAATGTTATCTCTTATTTGTTCTGTTGTTGCTTTATCATGTTTGCTTTGGGATTTTTTTTTAGTGTCTTCATTGCTTTCACAGTTCTAAAATCAGTGAGCCTATGCCCTTTGAGTTCTGTAAACTGATGATCTTTTATCAAGTTTTGGGCTTGTTTCGTTTTTCGAAGTTAGATTGTACGCCGAAATACTTTTATAAGTTAATGATGGTTAAAGTTTAATAATATCTCATTGCACATGCACTTTTTAAGAAATTATTTGTCTCGTAATCAGTATTGCTAATATATAATCTAAAGGCTATACCCCTGAGATACTTTTTCTTGTTTCTTTATCCAGATTGATTTTTATTCTTTAAATTCTTGTCTCACATGGGATGTTGTCCTTTACTTGGGAATGCTGTGGTGGCTCCATACCATCTTGGTTTTTCTTGTGTTAATGACTATAAACCGATCAGAGATTTTTCCTTACAGTGTTTTGTAGTTGCTGATGATTTCATCATGCAAGTTGACATACTTTTGTAGCAAAATATGGCATATACTTCAAATTCTTGGAATATTTTTATTTTGCTAAGCAGTTGTGGAATATTCTAGTATAGCAAATAACCTCAACAATTTTGTGATTATTTTGTAGGTTGGAACATGCTACATTTCATGTGGGGAGTATTTAGGGGCAAGAGATCAAATTGTTCAGAATCCTTAAAGAAGGCGGCAGTAACTAGTTTGAATGCCCCCCTTGCAAGCTTATCTTTGCATGAGAATTCAATGCCATTAAAACATACAGATCAGGAAATGTCTGTATGTGACGGTGCTCACAATGTAACTCTTGCATCATCTGTTACTCCTGACAAGACTTGTGTTCCATTAGAGGTGAATGATAATAAACTGTCTAGTTTTTACACACACTTAAAGAAGCAAGATACCAGAATTGATCCCAAATCCATATCCAGAGTTATGAGAAGTTCACCATTGTGCCAAGAAAATAGATACACCTGTCCTGCTAAGGTAGTGTAGAACTTTTTTTAAATCAGATACTCCATAATGCTATTTTTATGTTGTGAAGTTGAAGAACTGGCCGGCAGAGAACAAGTAAAGGGGAGAGAGATAGAGAAGGGTTGTTCGAAGTAAAAATTGGTTTTATTCTGTGTGTGTGGAAAAACTGAGTAAAAGGTAATTTAAAACTGGGATCATTTGGCGGTAGGGTTTGTATACTTGAACTTCAACTAGGATCACAGCATTGTACTAAAACCTTAGGTTAAATGTATATGATTGGTGTTTTATTTTGAGTGATGGGAATAGGTCCAGGTTTGGTATGTGGTTTTAGCTATACATCCAGTTTCTTCTGTACTTTTAACAGGTAAATGAAATGCATCAGTAGAGTGACCATGATATTTTGCAGCTTATGTATTTCGTAGTGTATGTTAGCTATGCAGCAAATGTTGGCTGTTTGGCTTGACGATATACTTCCGAAGATCTTTGATAACACTTATAGTTATGGATGTCCTTATGATATGAAGGGATCCATCAGAAAATGGGGCCTGGGCGATGAACCACTCAGAATTTTGTCGAAATATATGATGGCGATCTATGTAATCCAGTAGTTTGCGTTGGATCTTCTCTTTTATATACAACCTATAACCACCTCATAGTGAACAACCCTGAGTCTTTTGCTCAGGTTTTATTGATGTATTCTCTGGTGGCCTTTCTATTAATAGTTTTCAAGTTTTGTGCGTAATATATTTATGGGATGCATGTGCAGATATACATGTGATTTGGCATTGATCAATTTGCTACGTAGTAGTTCATGAAATTTCTGGTACATGATCCAATAAAAGTGTTTTAAACAGTTTTCTGTTCTCCCTCTTTCTTTTTGCTTTTGATTATGCCTCGTGTTGTCTTGGTTTAGTGTAAATGTGCAACCTTTAAGGTCAACTGCCTTCGTGGAGCGCATGATTCTTACCATTTTGTGTCTTCAGGAAGAAATGACTCTTCAGGAGTGCAGACTGGAAACCAACTTAAAGGCCTCTTCAACTTCTGGAGCCAGTGGTACTTCTAATGGTGGCCAGGAGACTCAAGTACTGGGAGATGCTTCATGTGCTAGGGGAAGCATTTCATCTTTTGATAGTTTTCAGGCTACTGATAAAAATTTGCATGTGGGAGGATGTGCCCATGACGAGGAAATGATGGATATTAACAATACTGATCGAGACAAATGTAAAGATGAGGCGGACTTGAATGAAAGCAATGTTAACATGGACTTTGAAGTGCCCATGGATAGAGACTCAACCATCAAACGGCTTAACAGTTGGCAGTCAAATCGTAAGAAACGTCCATATTTGGATCTTTCGAAGACAGCTCACCAGACTTCTGATAGAACAAGTAAGAAGATACCATGGGGTAAGGTAGATGGGATGTTTACAGACGGAGAAATTAGTAGCAAGAAAGCAAAGACTGATGTTCAGCATCCTGATTTGACAGACGAAAATCACCCTCATGGAAGTTTTGATTCGCAGCTATGTAATTTGAGTTCTAGCTCCTCAGTTGAGGAGAAGATACATGTCAAAACATCAGATGAGGAGGTTATTCTCGAGGGCTTTGAAGCTGCTGAAAGGTACTTCTTTCCCGTGGACTCACATCATGTAGACGATTTTTGGGTGGGTGGAAAGTCCATGTCTCAGAAAGAATACTCATCAAAGGATGGGGCTCGAGCTCATGATGGGACTCCAAATCTTGAACTAGCGTTAGGGGCTGATACAAAATCCCCAAATAAAGGAATCCTACCTTTCTTTGTTGGAGTGGTAGAGGAAAATAATAACCTGAACAAGCCTCCAGAAAAGGTGGAAGATAAGGAAGAGGAGGATGGTGTGTCCGCTTCCCTCTCCCTATCACTTTCCTTCCCCTTCCCTGAGAAGGAAAAAAGTGTGAAACCCGTTCCAAAGACGGAGCTTATTCCCGAAAGTCACTGTGTGAATACTTCTCTGCTCCTGTTTGGGAGCTATTCGGATAAATAATTCCATGGTGATTCTCATAGTATCTATAGTGCTATGGACCACATGGCTGTGGTAGTTGACATCGTCATGCTCCATGATCTTCCATGGGCTTTATACAGAAACCTAATTTCTCATCTGTTCATAATCCACACAGGAGTTGCTAATAATTTTACCTACTCCTTTAGCTCTTTTGTTTCTGGGTGCATATTCACGGCTGCTTGTATATAAAGAGGATCTAAGCCGGTTTCGCATTTTAAAATGCTACTATATTTGCAACAAATATGTTGAGCTTGATGAGCATAGTTCTTTTGATCGTTTTCTCTCATGTTGGAGTATCTATGAAGCTGTATGTTGAATTATGATTTTCATTTAACTATAGGTGCAGTCTTCATACTTGGATTATATTCAGTGCCAGGAAAATTCAATGAGAGATGGTGAATGATGCTGGAAAGCATTACGAAATTAGAATAAAAGGCATTTGCTTTTCTTTTGAAGTACACTGATCCCTGGAAACATGTTGTATGGTAATGCTGTTATGATGCTGGTTTTGCTTTCAAGGACTACTGTCTGTCTGTATAACAACATGAAGCGGTAAAGCATTTGTAGCCAAAGTGGAGTGATGTCAAGATTATGTTACGTTGTTGTGCATGAGCTGGAACTCTAATGGTAGTTGTAAGTAATGGCTGCATCTCTAGTCCCGCCAGATTTTGCACTTTATGAAAGCCATTGGATTTATGTATCTTGAAAGTTGCTTCATATTCTTGATTTCATCATATTTTCCTGGTTCAAGAGAGTACCTAACTGGGTCTATTTCTATATCCCAACGCAATAGCTGCCCTCCTCCACCTCCTCTTCAGATGAAGTGCCTTGCCTTACTGAATTCTTTGATTCTGATTTAGTTTATCAAACTAACAAGTACCAGTCAACCAACCAAGGAAGGCAAAAGAATATATATTATCAATTTTCGCGTCTAAATAGTTTGTCTTGCTAATTAATTTGGGTAAAAAAAGCCTTTTCCAGGTTTGAGCAAATCAGATTAGACCCATATGGCTCATTTGAGTTGGAAAATTTTCTTTTCATCAACTTCAATCTTACTCGTAATCCGTCCATTTCGCGCTAGTTATAGAAAAAATGTATGGACAGGTGTGTGATTTTTTTAAAATTTGAACAAATAAAAGTCTTGCAAATCAATATTATGGAAATGAATGAGAAGAAAATTGAGGATCTTTTCTATATTGCAACTTTTTCGTTCATAGATAATCTAATTGAAAATTTTAAATATTTGCCTGGGGCTGGGAGACAAAAAATTAAAAGTTGTATAGGAAGTTAACCGAAAAATTAAAAGTTGACCGAAGGCGGAGGATCCATAGCTATGCCATGAATCATGATCCCGTCCCGTCGTTTCTCTCGCTCTGTGCTGCTTTGTTTTCCCCGTGTAGTACTTTTCCTCCTTACCAAATTACCCCTTTTATCTATCTATCTTACAGAAGCGCCACTATAGCCTGTCATCTGCTATGTAATTCCCTTGAGAAGAATCACGCAAGTAAAATGGAAAAGGGGTAAAGGAGTTAATTTCTGTAAGAGTCAAGGATACATTCGGAAATGTAGCATAAAAGGACATTTCGAAATTGAAACCCATTCCAGGTATAAGGCTCGTCGCTGCTGCCACCAACTGTTTCTCTTTCTTTTCTTTTTTCTTTCATCGTCTCTCTCAAGATCTCTCTGTTTATCTCTACTGCCATGGCTACCTGTGTATCAATCTCAGGTATTCTCAACCTCTGTTACTTATTTTACTCTTTCTTTTGAAATTGGACTTTTAGGTGTGTTGATGCTTGGTCGCTGATAATGCCGAGCGTCCGAAGATTTTGTATTTTACTTGCTTTTGTTCATTTGTACATTTATGTGATGTTTGTTAGAGTTTTCTTTGCTCCTTTCTGTGCTCAATTTAAGAGATTTACGTGAACGATGTATAAATTTGATTGATAATTAAAGAAGAATCTTCCAGAATAAGAAGGGACTATCTATCAATTGTTTCTCTTTTGCTTCTTACTGATGGGACAAATTTTCATCCTTTAAGTTTTTTTTTTGATATATATTATTGAATAAAAGATTAAATCAATTAGGTAACAGATGGTCAGAGTCAAAAGGAATAACATGTTTGCTAATTGCTATTCGTTCCTTTAAGAGTAGTGTTTTTAATTTGTTGTAGGTGGATCTTATCTTGGAGCACCTGAGCTTACCTCATCCAGGTCTAATTTGTTTGCAAAAACACCAAAACTGGCAGTTCAGAGGAACTCAAAAGCAGTGAGAACCAACCGCAGTTTTTCAGTTTGTGCACACTACAAGTATGCATTCTTCACTTTTGTCATGTGAAAGGCATCTAAAGTTAAGAGCTTAGAAGCCCTAGGACTTTGATATGACCTATGTTAATGCTTTATGGTTTTTCTGTTTCTATTTTAGTTTCCCCATTAACCTCCTCATTGTAATGTTCTGCTTTTTGCTTTCTTGTTGATATGCCACTTGAAAGGACAAAAACAATGAATAGATCCTTAGTTCCTTCATATTTGAGATATATATGTTCCTCTTCTCCTTTATTTTCTCATCTTGTTTCCTTTCTATGAACTGTAATATTTCTTTTGGTTCCTTAGTGAACCAAAACTCCGTGAGATTCTTAAACATGGGACTTAAGTTTTACCGAAACGCGCAATTATCTTGGTTATTGTGGAAATTATAATTAAAGTCTACCTTGGTAGGCTTTTCTATCGTCCATGTATGTAAAGGCTGAATGTAGATTTTGCTACTTTGATTTCGGTTTCTATTTTATTTGGTTCTCAAGGTGCTTATTGTCATCCTGGATCATTGATACAGTTACGGTAGATTGTGGATTTGGCGTTTTTCCATTTTCACATTTTTGATTCGCTGTAATTATATAATCTGGCTATGAATTAATTGCATGCTCATAGTTTGTCAGGTAGAAGATTTTAAAGATAACTTTTGATTCCTTTGATGGGCTTAGTTGCCATCCGTTGTAGTTGGGAAATTGCTCTCCAATGAAACCTTTTTAGTGCCCTCATTAACTGTATGCTTATGGGATATCATGAGTCTACATGAATGTTGTACATCACTTTATTTGAAATAGCGATGATGGGAATCCTCTTTTATATGATTGATGGATATTTCAAATTTCTACATCCAAATATTCCTCTGTAGGAACTTTTCTATATTGCGACTTAAAGATTTCCTCCTCTTTAGCTCAGTCAGTGTTGTGCAACCTGGAGTGTATCTTTTTGGCCTATCTTGGTTCATCTTTTTATTGTTGATTAGGCAATTTTTCCACAAAGTTTTCTTTTATATCACCAAGTATCTTATCACTTCACAAGCTTCTATAATTCTGTTGCAAGTTTATTCAAGTCTTGAAAATAAATAGGTTATATGCAGTCCTATCTTCAATATTCAGGTAATTGAAGAACTGCTGGAGGAATCTGGGTTTTTATCTGATTTCGTTTTTTTTCATTTCTGGATTTCCTTTTTGGCTAATTCTTTTTCAGTTCAAGGACAGTTTCTGATGCTGGAATAACTTCTTAACATAAAAGGTTTTGTGAATACTTGATTTGAATTGGTATTAAGGGCAATTGTGTGTTTGGGAAGAGCTGAAATCAGTTATTCTTCAGTATTGCTTACTTGAATACAACTTTCATTTGTTCCATGTTTGCATTATGTCCTATAATAATCTACATAGATAAAGACCTATTTCTCAATGTTTCCATGAAATATAGTTCTTTAATAGCCTTTTCCAGAAGAATTGTAATTAGGAGCTATGCTTCCTCATCTCGCAGAAACCTTACGCTTAGGCACTCTGTTGACTTATCTTATTTGAACCAAGGCCGCTCTGCTTTCTATGGAAGTTTATATGATAATGCACTTTCTAAAAGTAATGATGCATTTTCTAAAACTAACTGGGATTCTCTCAAATGCAGTGATGGTAGCAGGGGTGGGGCTGGTGATTTTGTTGCTGGTTTTCTTTTAGGAGGTGCAATATGTGGAACCTTAGCATATGTTTTTGCTCCTCAGGTTTTTAATTTGTTACCTTAACTTTTAGTTATTCCTGTAAATGTCTAGATGCTGCATGGGAAAATTGAAAGGCTAAAAGTCGACTTGATAATTGTATTACGTAAATAAATGGTGTGACATTTGACTGATTCATGCTTATGTCCCATTTAGTTGCATTTTTTTTTTTATGGTCAGACAGGTCTTGTCATGCTTTACTTGTGTATTTGTGACAAGGAGCATAGTTTTATAAATAGAGTTGGTCATTCTTTCTAAACAAATACAATGCTATTGGACAATACTTCTTACCTTTCTTTTAATATGTCTATTGACCAACCTAATGGTCATCTGCCCCCTGTCTCAGCCCCGGGGAACAGAAAGTCTATGTTTTGGTAAATGATGTGCAGAGCCCTTCGTTAACTAATCATTTAGAGTATTGTTTTGTTGTGAACTGCTTTCTAAATATATCTGGATCTTTATTTTTCTCCTCACGTTCATGAGCCGTTATTAATGATTTATTATGCTCGAAGAGAAGTTGGTCATACAAGCATCATGCATTTTGCTATTGTTATGTGAACTGTGGAGTCGATGGAATTTTCCATTTTCTGTCACTTGTTTTGGAAAAGGTTTATAGTTTTCTGTGCTTCTGTTTAACTAATAGGTTACTGCATTGGCTGATTCTCCCCCTTTCTTCTCCTTCACGCTTCCTCTCGCAGATTAGAAGATCCCTACTAAATGAAGATGAATATGGGTTTCGGAGGGCTAAGCGACCAATCTATTATGATGAAGGTTTGGAGGTAATAAGCTGTCTATTCACTCTGGATTGATCCAGTTAGAACTCGCTTTACATAAATACAATCTGTAACTCTTTTCTTTACTTGGAAGCAGAAAACCAGGCAAACCTTGAATGCCAAAATCAGCCAACTGAATTCTGCTATTGACAATGTCTCTTCACGGTTGAGAGGTGGTAATAGTTCCCCTCCTGCTCCTATCGAGACTGATCCTGAGGTGGAAGCTACCATGTAAAGATTGTGTATGTTCATCATTTCATGCATGTAGTTGTGTTGGCCTATAATGGTTGGAGGTTGCTTTTTGATTTCAGTTCAG
Source organism: Erythroxylum hondense (assembly GCA_029829435.1). NCBI lineage: Eukaryota > Viridiplantae > Streptophyta > Magnoliopsida > Malpighiales > Erythroxylaceae > Erythroxylum > Erythroxylum hondense. The sequence goes on from JANKYF010000002.1 coordinate 23,601,404, forward strand.
AATATGGTTAGGCTATTCAAACTCTGTGCTGCCAACTTCTTATAACCTCTCACAACTGTTCCCCATTTGAATCTTTTTATGGGAGCTAGTCTAAAATTTTAAGTACGAGAGCCTATGTGATTTCGCCGTGGGATGACACGGCACCATATTATTGATAACGAGCCTCATTTCATCATCTAGATTCCACAACCCTATGATGATTGCTTGTACATTCTGAAATGTGTTGGATAATATAAACATCAGAAAAGTACTCAATTAGGTCAATTTGAGATGCACATCAAAGCTCTTTCCCGACCTAGTAACCTGGTAGATAGGGTTGGAACTAAAGTTCCTTAAAGCTTACTATTGGTAAGGATGACATTTAGGCATTTTTTGACTTGACTTAATTTGATTTAAAATTAGTAGTGGTCTCCTTTTTAAATTTTTCGCTCCTATTAAAGTTGTTTTTCTTATGAATTCTAGTATTAAGTTCTAGTTCCGTAACACCTTCCATAGCAAAACAATCTCTATCCCCTCCTCTTTCCTCAATTGAAATGTTCTCTATCCTCATCAAGCAAACCGCCAACTAATCTTATCTTTCCTCCCTTAAAAACTCATATCTTGCAGCTTCCTTTATTGAGTTGTAGCACCAGTATCTTGCCCCTTCAGATGGGAACACTTTCTCAGGATCATAAACTGCAAAAGCAAGAACTACTTAATTGGTGCATCCTTTCAAGTAAAATTATGCTACATTCCACTTACACAATATGAAGTAGGCAATATAATAGTTCCTCCCTTTGTAAAAACTCAAACAGGAGCTTCAAACTTGTTCAACTCTTTAGTTAGGTTCCTTTTAGACAAGAGGTCAATATACCTTATAATGTTCTATTATGCCATGAAAAGTTTAAAGAAAACATGTTTGGAGGATATTTTGACCAATGAATAAGGCTTATTTATATTTAAGTTCAAGTCAAAATAAGGAATGATCAAGGTTTTGGAGTTGGGATATTAACACATTAACAACAAACTAATTTTCCTCCAAAAATAGAGGCTAGCTTGGATGTGAGTCTAGATCAACTTTCATAATATTCCAATGGAATACTGGTCAACAATAGGATTGAGCTATTTGGGTAGTTTTATTAGGAAGCCTTTATGCTTAGATGAAGCTACAATAGATGTAAAACATATAGGATATGCTAGAGTATGTGTGGAAGTGAAAATAGTAATTCCATCCTTATCCTGAAACTTGATGGAAATGATAAGATGATAGGGGAAATGTTAATGATAAGCTATTAATGGAAACCAACTCTAGAAGGAAGAAAAGTCAATAGATAAAACCTTTCAAAAAGGAGATTATGGGGAGCTTATGAGAATTGGAACAAAGGAACATGAGGGAGTTGTTGAATTACAGATTTAACCATCTATAATACTTGTAGAAACTTGTAAAGGAAAGTTTTTATGTTCAACCAAGGTTAGGCATTACATAAGAACTCTCAACTGATAGTAAGGATAAAAGCCATAGCAAGGAGCAAACAAGTGGGCATGCACGTAAAAATATAAAGTCTGCCTTATTGGAATTACATTTCGAGGAAGAACCTCAAAACATCAACATTTTCTTAATTGATCCCTTATAAAATGATACAATTCATTCAAAACTCAAGAAGGAAATCATTAAAGAAAGCAAAAGCAAGGGCCAAGCCCTAAATAATGTCTATCATTGAATGGAAATTAAGAGGGCTTAATTTTCCTTAAAAAGAAACAGATACTCCATGACTTTTTGAACATTATAATACCATTTATAATTGGTCTAGAAGAAACTAAGTTGAAATTAAATATTTGTAATAAAAGACTTCACTTTTTGAAGTTGAAGTCAGGTCAGTCCGTCATCTCCAACCATTATCACTACTACAACAGTCACACCATATTCACTTATGATCCCGCCAAAGTTAGAGTGCCTCAAGTTGTTTCTTCCGATTAGCATATGACACTCAATGTCATTTCACCTAATCTTAGAGAAATCTTTATCAGAGTTGTTTATGCAATTAACTTGAAATTTTAAATATTACCTTTAACACTTTGCTTTAAAAAGGGATTGGTAAGGTTGATCCACAAATATTTATAAGGTATTCCCCTCATAGTTTGAAGGGGAGAGGCACAATATAAATAGCCATAATGAGGAGTTCAAGAAAAGCACTAGCACCCCCGGCTTTATAGACTTGTGCTTTGAAGGGATTTTTTGTGTGCTTAAGAGTAATAATTAGTGTCAAATGGTTAATAAGGAAAAAGTTAGATAAATTTGTAACAATCCAAGCTTTGCACTGCAAATTCTCCTAGAGCAAGGTCTCTAACTACCTTATATCAGACCACACTTTAATTGAATACACCGTCTTCAAGAACTAGTTTGGAGGAAAACTCTATTTAGATTTAACAACTACCCTATTAAAACTGAAGGATTTGAGGAAGCAATCAGGAAGGTTTTGGAGAAGAGCATTCAAGACTTTGAATCTTTTAAATATGTAGGGATTCTAAAACTTATAAAGGCAGAGCTAAAGGAATTAAACCATATAAGAAAATCTATAAAATAAACATTAACATTTAGAAAACCAAAAAAGCCTTAGTGCAAGTCCAAAAAGAAGTATCACTAGACCCTAGTGATAAGGTGAAAATGGCACTGAAGAAGCAAACAATTACTAAGTTGAAGCTCTCAACAATTAACATTTACTGCTAAAGTAAAAGTTTAGAATCTAATGGCTTAAGGAGGGAGATATGAATTCCAAATACTTCCATAGTGTTAATCACTTACAAAAGAAACACTAACAAGATCAACAATTGTTCATACCATAATGGAGGAATAATTTACGAGCAATAAGAAATCATAAGCAAAGTGTATGATTATTTTCAAAACTCCCTGGGAAAAATTCTAACTTTTGCTCATTTGTGCAGGTTCTTAAATCTTTCATAACTCATTCAATCATAGGTGAGCAAGCTGATGCATTAAGTAAGCCTTATAAAGGTGTACAAAAATTCTATTATCCTTGAACCCCAATAAAGCTCCTAGTCTACTTTATTAGGTATTTCTCTCAGCAAACCTAGCACCTTCCAAAGGAGCTAGTAACAAATTGTGTATTAGAATTCTTCAATAAAGGGAGAATACATAAGGAATTTGCCAAAACCTTCCATCACTTTGGTGCCTAAAATAAAAATCCTACTTCTATAGGTGCCTACATGCTAATATCATTAAAGGAAGGAACGTTGGAGATAGTATACTCTTAGCTCAAGAAATCTTCAAAAATTACCATAATAAAAAGGGGCCAATGTGTTGTGCTATTAAGGTTAACTTTTAGAAAAAATCTTTTGACTCAATAAACTGGGACTTCATTCATCATGCTTAGAGGCTTTTTATGTTTCCACAACAATTTAAGAAATGGATTGGGGAATGTATAGAAACAACATCCTATATGATCCTCATCAAAGGAGAGCCAACAAAAGCTATCTAAGGTGTTAGGGGGCGAGGACTATAGATGTAATTTTTCCATATTTATTCAATCTTTTCATTAAGGTCTTGAACAAGTTTATGAATCACAACAAGGAGAAAGATACAAGGTTCCCTTTTCATCATAAGTGCTTATGAATTATTGATTCTTTATGAAACTGATACCAATTTAATGATGGCTCTTTTGAACTCTCCCCATGTTTTTAACAATCTACTAGGGCTAACTATCAATAGGGAAAAAAGCTATTGAATTATATCAACACGCTCAATTCACCAAGCTCCATGATTTAGTTTAATCACTGGTTTGAATATGACATAACCCCCATTCAGGAACCTCAAAATTCCTATAGCCATAAAGATATTAACATTTGGGGAATTTAAACCTCTGTTTGGGGATATCTATAAAAGGATTAGTAGTTGGAATAGTAAGTTATTGTCATTTACTAGTAGACTTCACCTTATTATCTCCATCTTAAGCAATATGCTTGTGTATTAGACTCCTTGTTTCATGCTCCCAAAGAGCCTCATTAAAGAAATGACGAAGCAACTGTAGAACTTCTTGTGGTCAGGAACAACTCAAAAATACTTAGGAGCAAAAGTCATAAGGAAAGAGGTATACCTACCTAAGGAAGAGGGAGGATTAGGTATATATTCAATCTTAATCATAAACACGGTTCTATTTGTAAAGAAGATTTTAGAGAATGTTCATAAATACAGAAGCACTTTGGGTTAGATAAACCATTATGCATTATGCATTTCCTAAAAGGGGTAAGTTTCTGGAAGAAAAGGCTAAAAACTAATTCCTCATAGATAACGTTGTAACTTTTTAACTTAAGAACCAACTTATGCAGAGTGATGAAGGCCAAGATAGGAAATAGAGAACTAACTTCATTTTGGTATTAAACACGTGTTCTTTAAATGCTAATTCACTAACACAATTTTGGGAATAATTTAACAATTATATGATAACTATTGTTAATAACATGATTGTGAGTAGATTGTAGAATAGGCTTTCAAACCACATAGGCTTATCAAAGGTGACTACAAGATCTTTAAACTTGTTTTTGGATGTGCAATATAAGTGATTTGGAGGGAGATAAATAAAAGAATTTTTAAAAATAAGATGGAAAAACAAGTCTAATCAACAAACACCATCATATGATATGGAACCCCAAATATTAATCTCAACCTAGAAATGGCTTTGAGATAGAATGGTCCTCATTACTCATCACATGTAGAAGCTAATAACTTTTGTATAATATAGGAATCAACGAGCATTTACCAATTTGTTCTCATCTTAAGTGCATCAGTACGCATCTTAAGTGGAAGCTAATGACTTAACAACATGTCATAGGAGGTTATTTTATAAACAGAACATATCATACATATTGTACTTATCCTAATATATGCCATAAGTTCCAAATCCATCATGTATTAGGGTTATTACAAACAATTAAACAAAATACAAAAAAAAAAAACACAGCCTAAACATGTATGTATTTGTGTGTGTGTGTATATATATATATATCATAAATTTAATTAAGTTAACTTACAATTGTGATATAATGATTTCTCATTACATAATAATTGAGAAAAAATATTAGGTAAGTTTTTATATTTTTTAATTATTTATTTTATCTTAAAAGTTTATTAAAATAAAAAATAATTCTTCTTCCAATGATGAGGATATTGAAGAACTTTAATTTAGTTAATTTTTAAATAAGTATTTCATTGATTAAGGCTCATTATAATTATATTTCTTATAGTTATTTGCTTAATTTAATTTTTTAAAATTTT
>JANKYF010000002.1:24061768-24072430 GCA_029829435.1 Erythroxylum hondense
GAGGATGAAGGTAAGAGAAATTTTTTAGCTTTAAATTTTTAATGAGATTTTGGTTTATTTGACTTAAGATTGGTGTGGGTTTGTAAATTCTCAAGTTAATTTTGGTGATTTCATAGTTTAATTGGTTCAATTTTGGATGATTAAGTAATTAGGAGTTATGTCTTTAAATTAGGGAAAATTAAGGAAAGGCTTTGGAGAATTGAAGTTTGGGTCAAAGTTTTAGCATGGAAATGAGGTGGGTAATGTGTTTATATCTTGAATTATAAGCTACAATTGTGATTTTGAAAAATCAAGAAGCAAAATGTTTATAAATTATTGTTTATGTTAATGTTTAAAAATTATGACTTTCGAATGATCAAATTCGTTGATTTTGGAATGATTGGAAAATTTCTACAATTGTTTCGGACCTTTTAATAAAATGATTCAATTGTTACTTCAAGGGTTTTGAATGATTAGATAAAATGGGAATAATTGTTTGAATTCATTATGTTTGATTGATTGAGAAATTCAATATGTGAATTTGGGAGATATTGTGTTTGAATGATTTGGAAATTTGCTAAAGTGTTGCATTCTTTGAATTAAATGTTATGCGCTTTTTGGTTGAAATTGTGAATATCATTATGTTTTGCATATGATATGACAATATATGAAAAGTTCAGTTTCGAACTATGCCTTCGGACATTTTGTTTTTCAAGTATGACTTATGTGTTATGTGGGTTTGGTTAGGTCCCATAAGTCAAGTCAGTGCACTGTCTCTTTTTAAAGGCTTCGCCCGCCTGCCCGCTAGTGGCACTAGAGCTCCGATTTCGGACTCCCATAAGTTCACGGCTACACTGGACCGCTATGCGGTAAAGTGTAGTATCTTCCGATCACGGCTGCACAGGACCGCTATGCGGGAATGTGCAGTACGTTCCGTTTTGGACCGAACCAAACCATTCTAAAGTGTTATGTAATTTTTGATTTTGTTTCTAATGTGATGCATTTATATGTGATACATTCATGTTTTTGATTTTATTTATGAATTGTGAAAAGTTTTGGAATCCCGAGGAATGAGAATTTGAGGTTTTCAACCGTGAAAGTTCTGGAAAACTGATTATGAATGATTTGAATGTTTTGAAAAGTTTGAAAATGAGTTTTTGATAAATTTCAGAAAGTGAAATGTTTATAAACGGCAAACTGCTTGAAAAATGATTTTTCTTATTTTTCGATTTATAAACATGTTATACACGAGCTATCAGCTCACCCCCCTTTCTTCCCCATCTCTAGGTATTCGAGGAGATCGGATGAAAGACGATCAAGACATCAGTTCGACTTTTGCATGTTTTTGTAATATGTAATAATTTGGATTTGGTATTTGGTTTTGTACCGTGGCTTGAAAATGCCACTTTTGTTTGCTATTGGAGTATCAAATTGAAGTATGGATTTGTATATGAACTAGCATAGTGAATTATGTATGTGAATGATATGGTATGCTTATGGTATATGAAATGTGATTGTATATGCATATGATTGGGTTGTGTTTGGATTGAATTGGGAATTTGTATATTGAATTCAGATGAATGGGAAATTCATATGATGTATGAATGCGATTGAATATGAATGAGATATGAACGTGTTTGGATTCCGGACGGGAGGTCCGATGATTCTGAGTTTTGTTTGGGAATTATAGAAGTGTGTTTAAACTATTTGCAGGTTTTGGGATTTTTAAAATACAGCCGTTATGCTGCCAAAATTTTTATGGCAAAGACAGAATAAAAATAAGAATAAGTTTTGTTAAAGATGAGATTGAGAAATTTCATGATTTAGAAGAATTTATGATTTGAGATTTGGATTTGAGGATGAATTTCCATATTGATTTGTTTTGTATAATATTGAATAAAGATAAATAAGATGAGAAAGAAAGAAAGGAAAAAAATAATTTTATACCGATTTCGGAATTGGAGTAGTCTAAGGTTTCCAATGCGATGGTTTACAAAGTATACTATTTCGGATGTCGAAATTTGATTCAGTTCGAGTGAACCGTCCTGTAGCACCCCCTTACCATAGGGTATACACCGGGACGCCCGTAGGTCATCCCGATACATATCCTACGAAAATGATGGGCTACGAGCAATCACTAACACTTCACATGGCATCAATAATCATAAAGCATCAATATGAAAATCACTATTTTTGAAACCATAAAATTTTCTCATTTCATATCATCAAAAGCAGTAATTTAGACATCTGTCTATTTTTTTCACTGTCTGTACAATACTCTAAAAGAAATTTAGTACAAAAAGCCTAACTAGGTCATCCCCAAAAGATCCCAGCTGACCGACCTGTGTGCCATGACTTCTCTTGCCAACACGATCTACACGGCAGGAAAAGTCTCTCTTTCTGGAGCTAGGAGTCTACTCTCTCGGTCCTGAAAAATAATTTGCAATTTTGGGTGAGTTTGCGAACTCAGTGAGGAACCATCATCGATGGTTCACCCAATTCATGCATAGCCACGCAATTCACAGAGATCACAGTTATAACAAAATAGCCAATTCAAAAGTACCATACGATCATTCACATGAACACAAGGCATTTTTCCTTTCACTAAATCAACAATCAAAAGCATTCAATCAAATGCATACGTAATGCGTATGAGATCCTTTTTCAATTTATTACGTTGTTATGACCGAGCGCCTGAACTGTCCCTGATAAGGGCGCATTAATCGGTGAGCCTGAGGCTCTGAATTACAGTGGGCTCGAGGCCCTAATACGTTGAGCTTTAAGCTCTCAGTGGCTGCTCTGGTCACAACTGTCATTATCTGATTATGCCTTCATGCATGAAATGCATATGTCAAAATAAATCAGTATATAAGGCACAATCAACACAAATGTCACAAGGTAGCACATCTTAGACAGATAGTTCGCAAATTCACATATATCCGCACTTCTATATCATAAACTCTCAATTCATCGGACACCTTCGGTTCGGAATCCAATGATATACAACACACAAGCCCGCCATTATTCACAACAAGTTATAAGTGCAGAATTATAAACAAATAAAGATTGAGGGACCATCTAGGTTACTCATTAAATAGCTTCCGAGCTATTGCCGGGAAGTCTCGGCAACGTCTGTGGGATGACTTTCCAACTGTACCTCTATAACAACCAAAATATATAAACATTACCAAATGCACATAGAAATATTTGATAATGTCATGTAGCAAATTTAAAAAAAGCGTACAATGCATGTTCGTGACATTTTCGGCACTATTCTAAAATTTTCCGTCACAAACTTTTCCTCTAATAATAGAACATCAAAACCATTTGATTTATTTCCGAAATCCGAAAATTATACTCCAAAACATATAGGGACTATCCTCATGTCAAAACTATATCCCATACTCAATTTTCATCCCAAGTTGAGAACTTTAAATACCGATTCAAAACTTCCTTTCTTCATAAAACCAGTAGGTCTTAGTCTCTAATTTACATCAAATCAAAGATCACCCCATTTGGATATCTTAGTCAAGATTTATAGCTAAAGTACCAAAGCATACCCGTATAGGAAACTGGGTCCTCGCCGCGGCGAGAGCACTTGCATGTGCCGCGGTGTGTGTGCTTACGCGCACCGCGGTGTGCATGCTTATGCTCGCTGCGGCGTGCATCCTTACACTCGTTGCGGCATGAAGGCTTTTGCATGCCGCGGCGTGCGCATGAGCACACCGCGACCTGCGAACCCAGGAAACTTCCGAAACCAGATTTTTAACCATCTGCAATAATGATCTTTCCATCTTCAAAATATAAACCATCTAACATCTTTAAAACACCTCAAAACAACTTACTACACCCTAAAACTCATCCATCAATTTCAAATTCACAAATTACTAATTATCACTCATCCCACACATACAAAACAAGATATGAACATTAATTTGCATCATCCAAAACACATGCATATTCCTTGCACAAATCAATCATCAAAATACTCAAGTCAATCACCAATTGAGCTACCTACAACATGCAAAGAAAAAACTTACTTGATTTCACTTCAAACTCTTCAATTCACTCCAACTCTCTATCTCTTATCATCAACTACGGCCATCACTCACTCCCACACAAATCATCATCATCATAAGACTTAAGGTTGGTTTTGTAGGTGAAGGAAGAAGGAGCAAGCAAGAAGAATTAAGAAAGAAAAGATGGGCAACTTGTCAAAGTAACAAGGAAGAAGAAGACCCATGAGGAAGAAGAGAGGAGGAGCTATATATATGAGAGCAATTTTGTTCCAAGGAGAAAGAAGCATCGTGAAAGGCAACCAATTAGGGAAAAAGGGTTTTAATAAATCAAGTAGTGGCTTAAAGCCATGTTTGGCAGGTGACTTATGTCACTTGCCACTTGTCCACTTCTTATGATCTAAATCTAATTTTTTATTCTAATTTTCTCCCAAAATCCAATGACTCAAAGTAATAAATCCTAGAATCATGTCTCTAAGTTTTCAGTGCCATTGGCCAGTCATTTTCGGTACCGAAAATCCAATCAGTCATTTTTTCGGTCCGGATATTGTCCCCAAAAAAAATATCATATAAATCACTCAGATTCAATGTTTCGAACCCCTATATCACAGTTTTCACTCCAATTCAACTTTCAAACACAAATAACACATTTTTCACAGAAATTTCATTTACACACAGATACCGGGAAATGTCATGAATGCATGTATTCTCATATGCATGTGCAACAAATTCCATTTATCTGAATATATAGAGGTTATATAATGCATGCTTAAGCCGAAATATATGTATATACAACTAATCCATCCCACTTGACCAATTTACCCTTCCCATCAGTGACGGGATGTTACATCTACACCACCTACCATATAATGCCTCAAATGGTGTTATATTGATGCTAGAGTGGTAACTATTGTTATACACAAACTCTATAAAAGGTAGATATCTTTTCTAGTCCCCTTCAAAGTTCAATTAATAGCTCTATTCCACTAATCCTCACTGGCATTCTCCTCCTTACACTATTTACTACTAGACAATCTCCTTTTGGTAAAGATATTTTTAGGTTATATCCTAATGGACTAACCTTTCCTAAGACTTTAGAGACAAACTATAAAGAAAAGTAAGAATGTGTAGATCTTTGATCTACTAACACATAAGTGTTGATATCAAATAATAAAATCATACCAGAAATGACATCGTTAGCTTAAGGTGCCTCCTCCCTCACTATATAGTATATCCTTGCTTGAGTTTGACCCTGAGCTAAGAATGTCCTACCAATACCTGTACCATTGTTAGTGTGCGTCCTATGCTTCTACCACCACTTCTGCTACCAGTTCTACCTAGATGTCTACCCAAACAAAAAGCACCACTTTGATAATATATTATCTCCTTTTCCCTCACTCTCGAACTCCTCCCTACTATTGGACAACTCCTTTATAAAGGCCCCTACTCTTTATAAATATAACATATATGATTGATCCTAGTAGATCCCCAACATGTTCCTCTATGAAGTCTCTCACAGGTAGCACAACTCTATAATCCACTAACTCCTCTATTAAAAGCTCCTTTAAAACTCTCACAAGTCCCTCTGTCGAGTCTAACTGATGACGCACTAACAGTGCTATGTTGTACTGAATCCCTGCCAACTCCTCGATCTCCACCAGATTGGTAAAAAGTACCACTCCTGCTTGATGTGGCATCAACTCTCCTAGATCCCCCAACACCAATAGACAATGAATGAGTAGCTCCCCTCTTAATAGATTGACTTCCCTTTCCTTGACGACTCTTCGATTGCCTCTTTAGCTCTCTTCTCCTTCTACTTTATACTGTTACATCCCCCACTCCGAGTGCAGTCTCTGGTAACTTCTTGAAATTAGAAGTAGCAACTCCTAAACCTAAACGAATATCTGTCCTCAGTCCTTGCTCAAATTGATAACATCTGTCTTCGAGATTTGCCACAACCTCCAATGCATACTTAGACAAGGTTGCAAAGCCAGCCTCATAATCTGCCACTGATATCTCCTCTATCTGGACCAAACTTATGAACTCGATCTTCTTTCGATCCTGATATATCTATGGAGTGTATTTATCTCTAAACTCTCTTTAGAACTCCTGCCAAGTCATCTCTCGAGTCTCATAAGATCTCTTCACTAAATTCCACCAAGTTAGTGCATTGTCCTGGAATAAGGAAGCAATGCATTGCAACCTTCTTTCCAAAGTACACTCTACGTAGTCTAAAATTTTATGCCTGCTCCCACTATGCCTCAACCTCCTCAGGATCAGTAGTACCTTGAAACTTTATTGCCCCTATCATATAGATCCGCTCATAGTCGTGATCTAAACTAGAATCACCTCGATTTGGAGGTGTAGTAACAGCACCTAGAGATGGAGATACAGTAATAACCTGCTGCATCATCTAAAAGAATTGCATCATCTATGGTGGGATTGGCACCTCTCCTCCTACTCTATCCGCTTGAGCATCACCAAATTCAACACATCCAGAGCATGAATCAAATTACCTAATTTCCCAATTAATTCAAAGCCAATATTATCCTCTCCTGACACCATCCTAGATAAGACAAAAACATATCGTTAGTTTTTTTCTCACTCAGTACGTCCCTAGAAACGTAAACCCACTTTGATACCATCCAATGTGACACTCCCAAAAATTCTTAATCTGTAATTAACAAAATAGTTCCCACAGCATACCATTAATCATCAAATCCCATTAAAAATATATATATAATCAAATAACTTTACACAATTAAACTGCTAGTCCCACCTAAATTCCACTCTGTCTTTCCCCTACACTGGGATTATCGGCAATATCTTGATCTCCTAAAAAATGTTAGCAAAGGGTGAGCTGCTTACTCAATAAGGGTGACTGACTATACCCTTAAAATCAAGTAACCCAATAAATAATTATAATACATATATACACAACAATACTCAATCTAATCCAAACAGTTAACAAACATCTTAAAAATTTTACCGAATCATGATTAACACAAATATTAATTATGACTACCACTTATGATTTATTCCAATATTTAACTAAATTGCCTAGGCTTAGCTTAACCTACTAGGCTTACATCCAATGGTATGTTGACTCATCTCAACTAATCATCAACTCTTAGCAAGTGGAAATGTAATTAAATGTATAAATATCAGCAAAGGGTACCTCAATTTATCAATCTTCACCCTGATACTATTCTAGCACCTAGTCATCGACACAAGATATTCCCAAGACTCAAGATATTCTGGTGTCACTCCAGTACCTAGCCATTGGCACAGGACATTCCCGGGATTCAGGATGCCCCAGTACCTATTCCATGGACAAATATCTAGCCACCACTCGCTCATATCGACTCAACCTATTCATCTAAGACCATCGAATGTAGCATATTCTAGGCAAGCCACCGATTTTCAATTTTAACTAATTATTCACAACATATTATCAACCAATCTTTATTTAGTTAACAAATTTTTCGTAAAATTAACAAGCAATACACCTTACAAAATGTAATAAAATATAAAAGTGAAACACCTTATACTTCATTAATTATTTGATAAATAAAGTAAACATAATTCATGTATGTAACTATTAATCATTAATTTAATTAATGACTAATTGAAAATATAATTTATTAATAACAAAACGGTATTCTATTTTAATAGCAAAGTCCAAGGTTATCCTTGTCTCGATTTCAAACTTAACTAATTAATAATCAATCAGACCTTCAAACCTAGAATTTATAAAATTCTATTAGGCTGATGTACGAAAGATTTCCAACCAATTACTCTTAATAATCTAACAGTATTCTCTTTTCTAATTTATTCTTGATTATAAAAATAATATCTTTACTAACCTAACCCTGTAATTACTAAAATACCTTAATTAATTAAAAGTCTTATTTATCCTCATCCATTTCAAGTAATACCAAAAATGTCCTTCTTAAGTAAATTCCAAGTTTACCCCTCACTCTTTGCATTTTATATTCTAACCTTACGTGCAACTTAAATTTTCAAAAGATGTCTTCTTCTTCACCCTCTCCTCTTCTTTTATCATTTTGCAGTGCCATTTTCTCCATTTTTATCCTTTCATGGAACTTCAAATATTTTCTCAAACAACCACAAGATACAATCCAACTATAAACTAGTATAGAATGATAAAAAAAAAATCACAAAAAGTCGTAAAATTGCAGCTGAAATTTATGCAAGTGTGAGGGATTTTGGTATTGTTATCCTCCAAAACTTCCTCCAAATTTGCTATAAAACAAATCCAATGAGAGAAGACATACAAGAAGTGTCACGTGCAAGACAAAATGGTGCATTTAGACACACTTCGTAGCTAGAATAGTTGAAAGAAAATGAAGAAGAAGATGGTGGTTTCCTTGTTTCTACTCTAATTTCCATATGCTAGTTTTTCTATACATGTTTAATGATTTGTGAGCTGGGTTAGACTGTTGGGTTGTTTTAATTTACTTTGTGGGCTTACTGAAAATGAATTAAAACCTCTTCCTCGTCTAGCATATTTAGAAGGATAATTGTGCTTTTCATAGCAACAATCAATTAGGGGTGACAATGAGCCGAGTTGAGCTACCCGGTCCAACTTATTAATGTTTTTAAGAATAATTTTCAAAACGATGTCATTTTGTAATGTCAGGCCTTGGGCCAGGCTGAGCTCGTGCCAGGCCGGCCATCCCTACGATGAACTATGTGGCCACTCCATTACAACATGAACAAACTTATCTCTTATTAGATTATTGATAAAATCAGTTTTTAGATGAAAATTGACATTTCCGGAGGCTTTAGAATACAAAAGTTAGATTCATCAATACAAGCATCTGTACATGTCGAAAACCCATTAGATCCCAGAAGTTACAGTTACAGATCCTCCAAGAAATCGCCTTTCTGCCTGTACAACAAGAGCAAAAACCTTGCGGAATGGTGGCAAGGGTTCCAACAGCATGATTTGAGAACGAACATTAGATAAACTATCATTTAATCCTCTCAGAAAGTCACATAGTCAGTTGAGTAATAATCGAACTATTTTGCTTCAAGGCAAAAATTTCAGTTTATAACTTTGAAATTCTGGATGCTTCTCCCCGAGAAAGCCTCTTTTTCAGATCATTAGACTTTGAGCAATAGGTTCATAAATTGCTCTAATCAACCAAATGGCTACCATAATATTGCAGTGTTAACGTTGACTCTGTCCTATCTGATATATTATTAATATTGCCGTCTACAAACTTGCCTATTTTTGAAACAGAAACGCCATTTGCATAAATCTGCTCCACTAACCACAAAATCTAAAAGCAATCGGTTGATTTGATTGATGCATCGAAATTTACGTAGATCGTTGGAACAGATCGTCTCCGACTCTCAGACTAAATGGAACATGATCCCTAGATCATGTACACTGATATTAGCGACACATTACATTACCCTAATCCCAAATAAACGTCGCCGGACGTGATAGAGGAAATAGTATCACAAAATTTACACAAATACCCAGAAAGAAGAGAGAAATTGCGCAATTTACCAATTCTCAAGCCTCAATTATCACAAGAGGACAGAAAAGCGCCAATCTGCTCCAAAAAAGTCAGATTCTGTGGCCTATCTTTTCTTTTCACATACCCTTTTGACTCCTTCTCACCGTACACTCCGTACCCTCTTTTTCCGTTTCTCTTCCACATCTCTGCCGCGTAGCTCCGGTGAGCAAAGTACGCTTCTGCAGCGCACGTCTTCTCCCCCTCTTCCACATCGACTCCCCCAGAATCGCTGGGCACCAACTTGATCGGAAGCCTCTCATAGTGACCGCGACTGGTGCCCTCTAACTCGTCAAGCCGGGCGAGTCCACGAGAGGTGACGGCATAGAGTTCGCCAGTGACGGGGTGGGAACCGGTGGCGCCGGGGAGGTTGAGGAGGAATGGGACCCGGTATGGCCCGCAGACTAGAGGGTACTTATCAGACGTTCTATAAACGCCGTGGTAGATTGCGTCGCCGGTGCGTATCAGATCTAACATGAGGGAGTGGTTGAAGAAACCTTTCTTTAGTGTTCCGTAGGTGAAGACCAATGACGTTGCCGTGCGGTTTTGATTAATCTTGTTATCGTGGTCGGTAACCATGCTCATACTCTCGTTTTGTTAGTTTTTTGTATGTAATTGGAGACTGGATGGTGTTCCCAAGAGACAGTTTGGTTCGGGCATTGATGGAATAGGCAGAGAACTCTGTTTAAATGGTAAAAGTTTGGGCCTTTTTTTTCACATCATTGTGCAATTACGGTCTGTTTGGTAATTATTTCTTATTTTGTATGTATTTAGTCTAATCGTTGCAAATGTGGCCCCAATAGTGTGAAAGGTAGATAAACAAATATCCAATTGGGTGGTCCAATACCGATTCGCTCTTCTTTGTGGAGATTGCGGATTTGAGTCCTAATGTCGTTATTTTACTCCAGAGCTTCTGTTAAATATAAGTTGAAATTCTTCGTTAATTTTGATTTGCTAAATCATCTAATAACCTATCTAAAATAAGTAATGATTACATACTTTTCACAATTTATTTAATATAAAAGATTAACTATTACGCATTTAAAAATAATAAATATATATGGTTAGGTCGGCTGTGCTAGGTCCAGGGTCCAAGTCCACACGTCCACGACCCAAGC
>JANKYF010000002.1:24098163-24109912 GCA_029829435.1 Erythroxylum hondense
TTAAGCTTATGCTATAAATCTTAAAGCATTCAAGCCTCAAGCCCGGATCTAGGTTGGACTCTTGTAAATATTTTTAGGCCCTGACGTGAGTCTGACTCAACCAATGTGGCGTGTAGATAAGATAGACAAATGAGCAGAAAAATATCTGCAAGACCTTCTTATCCTCTTTGTTCCTATTTGGCCAATCACTCCAGTATTTCACAGTTACAATATTTTTTTAAATTTGATAATTGTGTCACTTTACTTGACACTTGATACAATTGGCACCGCCCCACCTTCTGTGGATTCTATAACAAATCTAACAATTTGCACTAATTAACTTAGCTAATAATCTAATTCTATTATTTTAATAATATCATGGATTCACTATCCTACTTAAATTATTTAGTTTAATTAATCATTAATTGAATATGAAATTGTTAAGCTGATTTTTAAAAGTGTTACATCTTTTTAAACCCCAATTCCATTTTAATATTTTAAGTTTCATATCGTAAAGCGTCTATTCCATTATTTTTCTTTTAGAACACGTACATATATGTTTGGCTCTGTTAGTGTTTTATAGAGTTGTTTGTCTTTATTCTATTTTTTACACATGTATATTAATGAGATATCAAATTAAATTGATCTATTGGATATACTTAGTATATAAGTGTATTAAACATTTCTAATTAAATACATGGAAATGTATTTTTGATATTTTTGGTGAGATTCTATTTATCTTGTTCTAGGACGGAGTAATCTTATAACAAGTTATTTTGTGATTCTAATGTACTACTGACGGAGTATAAATTATAAATATTATAAATACTTTTGACGAGATCTCACTCATTTGATGTCGAAATTATGAGTTCACTATGAAGGGTGCTCTACTTATGCTACTTAAAGTGAAGTTTGAACTATGCGAGTCTAAATTTTGTTTCTTTAAGGTTTGTTTGATTAAGTTATATCGTTCCTCGCATCAATCACACTGCTCGAAATTTGGAATATGACAAAATATACTCGCTTAATTAATTATTAATTAAATTCCTCAAAATTAAAAACAAATTATACATCTTCGAACATCATTAAGGGATACGCTAAAGTTTAACCATTAAAGAAAAATGCTATTAACTGTCTCCACCCTCCACCTTTGGCTTACTCTTCTATTGGTAAAAAATGTTTATTTGGAGTACTCACGGTTTTACATTTTTGTATTGACACATATTACGTGGATTCTTCTCCTTGTTCTCCGCCTTAGTCGAGCCCTAGTATTGTTATAAAATTATTTTTATTAATGTTGCTTTTATTTATATATGATATCCATATATATGTTATGTGTATTGACATACAAAAACAAGGTAACATTGTATGATCACAAATTGATAACAACACATCTTTTCAGTTATAATTACATTCGATAACTTAATCCTAGCATCAACTTATCTTAATTTAGACAAAGTTATATCATATCTTATCATTTAGTTTAGATTGAATAAATTACAAATTGATTCATTTGATTTCAACTAGTGTTACAAATATAACATACATTGTACAACAATTTACTTATTTTTCTACAAAAATCAAAATGTTTTAATGTAATAGAATTTTTGAACTCATCAAAGGATCATTTCCTGTCTTTCTTACCACTCACGACATTTCCTTTCGTATCTCTTATCCTTATACTCCAGAATAAAATGTTATTACTGAATGTAAAATTTATCACATAACTGAAACAGGAATCAATCATTCTTGTTCACAACTCTATTTCAAAGTAACTATGGTATGAAGCCTTTTCAACTGTTATTTATCTCATCAACCTTTTACCATCATCTACCTTACATATCATATCTTTCCATGAACTGTTGTTCAATTTGTCTCCTAATCTTACTCATCTTCGAGTATTTGGTTGTAAATGTTATCCTTTCCTTGCTCACACTCAACCTGATAAGCTCACACCAAAATCTATTTTATATGTATTACTCGGTTATGCTTCCAATTATAAAGGAAACAAATGTTTTGATTCCTCCACTAATAGAATTTATATTTCTTGACATGTTAGATTACTTGAACATCAGTTTTCTAAATTCCTACCATCCTTCTCTTCCTCCTCTCCCATTCTACTATCCTTACCATTAAAACTTCAACTCTCATCTACCCCTCCTATATTTCCCATCTCTTCCCCTATTTCAGTCCTGAATAATTTTGCCTGACCTATGCCTTCTATACCTTCTTCCCTACCTATTCCCTCTATTCCTCCATCATTATCTTCCTCTTCTTATCTAATGGTCACTCACGTTTGAGATCATACTAGACCTTTAAAATCCTTCCCTAAGCATATTACTTACCACACCACTATTCCTCCGTCTCTTGATCCCAACCCTACCTTTTTCACTCAAGAAAACAGATTTTTTCATTGGCGACAAGTCATGTTTGATGAGTTCAAAGCTCTCAGTCACAACAAGATTTGGCTCCTTATTCCTTCTCCTCGAGGTGCAAATATTGTTGGTTGTAAATGGTTATTTTGTACAAAGATTCGTCTTTCAAAGTGGTTATGGTATGAAGCCTTTTCAAATGCTATTTGTCTCATCAACCTTTTACCATCATCTACCTTACATATCATATCTCCCCATGAATTGTTGTTCAATTTGTCTCCTAATCTTAATCATCTTCGAGTATTTGGTTGTACATGTTATCCTTTCCTTGCTCACACTCAACCTGATAAGCTCACACCAAAATCTATTTCATATATATTACTCGGTTACGCTTCCAATTATAAAGGAAACAAATGTTTTGATTCCTCCAGTAATAAAATTTATATTTCTCAACATGTTAGATTACTTGAACATTAGTTTTATAAATTCCTACCATCCTTCTCTTCCTCCTCTCCCGTTCCAATATCCTTACCATTAAAACTTCAACTCTCATCTACCCCTCCTATATTGCCCATCTCTTCCCTTATTTCAGTCCTGAATAATTTTGCCTGACCTATGTCTTCTATACCTTCTTCCCTACCTATTCCTCCATCATTATCTTCCTCTTCTTATCCAATGGTCACTCGCATTTGGGATCAGACTAGACCTTTAAAATCCTTCCCTAAGCATATTACTTACCACACCACTATTCCTCTGTCTCTTAATCCCAACCTTACTTGTTAGCCCCCGTTTTCGGGGCCCAACATCAGACACGGAAGCGTGATGCTTGCGCGTGGAGGGAAGACTTAGAAGTTGAAAGTATAGAAGAAAAGTCCCTCGGAAGCAAAGGCGGGTGTCGCCTCGGCGAAACCCTTTGGGAAGCCACGCCGCGGCGAGCAAAGGAACTTTCATCGCGGCGAGCGAAAGAACTCTCGCCGCGGTGAACTCGTGAGTTTAGCTTCGCCGCGGCGATCAGATGGTCTCGTCGCGACAAAAGCCCCTCCATTATACCTTATAACTTTTAGACTTTAAGTGACTCACCCATTTTGCCCTTATTCATTCTTACTTCTTCATTTACACTTACACCATACTATACTCTAACTTAATCTTAATTTCTCCATTTAATACTTCCAATTCCATCAATCTAAGCAATAAATCCTTCAATCGTTGACATGCTAATTCAACTTTAAACAAAATAATTTATCTAGAAAAACCACATCATCAAATCAATTCATACTTAATAAAATCAATAAAAATTTGGGGCCCAACATAACGAGCATATATTTTTATTTCTCAATTTGCAGTTTCTCAATCATATAATATTCAATGTGATACTCCCGAATTGAGAGGTGATAACTATAAGGTGTGGAAGGAGAGAATTCTGCTTCATTTAGGCTGGATGGATATAGACTATGTTATTAGGAAGATCGAACCGCCAAGTACGATTGAGATGGATATAGACTATGTTATTAGGAAGATCGAACCGCCAAGTACGATTGAGACTAACACTCCAGAAGCTATTGCTCCTTATGAAAGTTGGGAGAGATCTAATTGCCTCTCTGTAACGTTCATAAAGACCAAAATATCTGCTAGCATTCGTAGTTCAGTTCACCAGCATAGTAACGTGAAAGATCTGTTAAAGGCCATTGATGAGCAATTTGCTACATCCGACAAGGCCCTAGCCAACACTTTAATTATGCAGTTGTCATCTTTAAGGCTCAATGGAATCAAAGGGGCACGTGATCATATAATGCGTATGAGGGACATAGCGGCTCAGTTGAAAGTGTTGGAATGTACAATATTGGAATCTTTCCTAGTGCATTACATCTTATACACTCTACCTCAACAATACGGTCCTTTTAAGATATCCTATAACATACATAAGGATAAGTGGTCGATTAACGAACTGTTGACCATGTGTGTGCAAGAAGAGGAGCGGTTGTTGATCCAAGAGTAAGGGAAAGGGCAAAGTTGCTCCTCTAGAAGATATAAAGAAGTCGTCAAAGTATTTCTTCTGCAAGAAAAGGGGACACATGAAGAAAGACCGCACCAAATTTAAGGACCGGCTCGAGAGAAAGGTACTCATATTTCATTTGTTTATTATGAGTCTAATATGGTTAATGTTAATCATAACACATGGTGGATTGATTCTTATTTTACAATCCATGTTTTGAATACTTTACAGGGTATATAAAACCTAAGGAAGTCGGTGGGAAGTGAACAAGTCGTCTATTTAGGAAGCAAGACGAGTTCACATGTGGAAGCCATTGGCACTTTTAGTTTGGTTTTGAGCAGTGGTTTTGTTTTGTGTTTGGAAAAGATCTTTTATGTTCCAAATTTCTCTAGAAATTTGATTTCTATATCCAGACTTGTACCATTTGGTTTTTCCTTTAACTTTTCAAATTCTAGTTTCAGTTTGTATAATGAATTGAAAGTTATTGGTAATGGTACATTATCTGATGGTCTCTATTCCTTTCAGTTTCAAAATAATGATGCCTATAATTCGATGGATGTCACTGCTGGATTGAAACGATGTGTTGTGAATGAAGAATCCTCTATGTTGTGGCACCGTAAATTAGACCACATCTCCATTGAGAGAATTAAGCGATTAGTAAATGAAGGAGTACCTAGTATTTTGGATTTTGTTGATTTTGAGACTTGCGTGGATTGTATTAAGGGTAAACAAACTAACAAGTCTAAAAAGGGTGCCAAGAGGAGTACAAATCTATTAGAAATCATACATACAGATATTTATTATCCAGATATGGATGCAAATAGTCCGAAATATTTTATCACCTTCATAGACGACTATTTGTGATATTTGTATCTCTACTTACTTCGTTTTAAGGACGAAACTTTGGATGCTTTTAAAATTTTTAAGGCTTAAGTGGAGAATCAATGTGGAAAATTGATTAAAATCGTGAGGTCAGATAGAGGTGGAGAGTACTATGGTAGATACACTAAAAGTGGACAAGCATCTGGTCCTTTTGCGAAGTTTCTTCAGGAACATGGGATTGTCGCCCAGTACACTATGCCTGGTTCTTCGGATCAGAATGGTGTGGCAGAAAGAAGAAATCGAACCTTAATGGACATGGTGAGAAGTATGAGAAGTAACACAAAACTTCCTCAATTCATGTGGACAAAAGCTCTAAAGATGGCTGTGTATATATTAAATCTGGTTCCAACCAAGGTTGTCTCGAAGACACCTTTTGAGTTATTTAAGGGTTGAAAACCGAGTCTGAGGCATATACGTGTTTGGGGATGCCCGTCTGAAGTGGGAACTTACAACCCATAGGAGAAAAAGCTAGACCCAAGGATCATTAGTTGGTATTTCATTGGATATGTTGAAAAGTCTAAGGGGTATAGATTCTATTTTCCATCTCATAGCACTAGAATTGTGGAATCAAGAAATACAAAATTTCTTGAGAATGACTTGATCATTGGGAGTGTTCATTTTCCAAACATGGTTTCTGAAAGCGGTCATTATGGAGCTCAACCCTCTGGTTCAAGTGATCGATTGATTGTCATTCACATCCCTCAAGGTCAAACGGGTATAGGACAACCAGTTACTAAAGTTCCGCGAGCTTATTAACACTAATCCAGTAGATCAAGTTGTAAATGAGAAACAATCAGAAATTGTTGAGCAACCAATTGAACAACAGGTTGAGCAACAGGTTCCTCGTAAGGATGATAATACAACATTAAGGAGATCTACTAGAGTTAGAAGGTCAGCAATACCTAGATATTACATAGTGCATCTACAAGAGTCAGATTACAACGTTGGAGCCGAAAATAACCCTGAAACGTTTCCGCAAGCCATGAGTTCTAAGGAATCGAAATTTTGGTACAATGTTATGAAGGATGAGATGAATTCTATGATATCTAATCAAGTCTGGGATCTCATTGAGTTGCCAAATGGTGTGAAAACTATTGGATGTAGATGGGTATTTAAGACAAAGAAAGACTCACGAGGCAACATTGAGAGACATAAGTAAGAATTGATGCCAAAAGGTTCAATCAAAGGGAAGGAATCGACTATACGGAGACATTTTCTCCTGTATCGAAGAAAGATTCTCTTTGTGTAATCATGACATTAGTAGCTCATTTTGATCTTGAGTTACATCAAATGGATGTGAAAACGACATTCCTCAATGGTGAACTAGAGGAAGAGGTTTATATGAAACAACCTGAAGGATTCTCCTCTAGTAATTGTGAGCATTTAGTCTATAAGCTTAATAAATCCATATATGGGTTAAAACAAGCCTCCCGGTAGTGATATTTAAAATTTCATGAGGTTATCACTTCATTCAATTTTGAAGAGAATATAATGGGCCAGTGTTTATACCAGAAGGTCAGTGGGAGTAAGACTTGTTTTCTTGTGTTATACGTGGATGACATTTTGCTTGTGATTAATGATAAAGGTTTACTATATGAGGTGAAACAATTTCTCTTAAAGAATTTTGATATGAAAGGTATGGGTGAGGCATCTTATGTCATTGGCATTAAGATTTAGAGAGAAAGATCTTAAGTCATTTTGGGTTTGTCTCAAGAGACCTATATCAATAAAGTTTTAGAAAGATTTCGGATGAAAAATTGTGCATCAAGTGTAGCACCCATAGTCAAAGTGATAGATTCAATTTGAATCAATGCCTGAAGAATGACTTTGAGAGGGAACACATGAAGAACATTTCATATGCTTCTGCTGTAGGAAGCCTTATGTATGCTCAGGTCTGCACCTGACCTGACATTGCATAGAATATTATGAAGATACCAGAGTAATCCAGATATTGATCACTGGAAAGTTGTAAAGAAGGTTCTGAGATATCTCCAGGGCACAAAAGACTACATACTTTTGTACAGACGAACTGAGAACTTGAAAGTAGTTGGATACTCCAATTCAGACTTTACTGGTTGCATTGATTCAAGGAAATCAACATCTGGTTATATTTTCATGCTAGCTGGTGGAGCTGTATCTTAGAGATGTGTTAAGTAGGCCTTGATTGCTACTTCCACTATGGAGACTGAGTTAGTATCATGTTTTAAGATCACCTCGCATGATGTATGATTGAAGAGTTTCATATTTGGGTTCAGAGTTGTTGATTCAATTTCTAAGTAGTTAAAATTGTATTGTGACAACTCCGCTGCGATCTTTATAGTTAAAAATAACAAGAGTGAAAGTCAAAGTAAGCATATCGACATTAAGTATTTAGCCATAAGAGAATGTGTGAAGAAAAAGAAAGTTATCATAGAGCACATTAGCACTGATTTGATGATTGTGGATACTTTAACTAAAAACATGTCACTTAAGCAATTTAATGATCACGTAGTGCATATGGGACTTGGTTCCACAATGTGATTTTGTTATATATTTGTTAATTCAATGAAACTCTTATTCAGTTTGATATTTTCTCATAAATTTGTGCATACATAGTTTGATTGGTTTTGATAAATGTCATTTAATTTTGGACCTAGAATAAACATATGGTTTATTCATTAAGTTGCCGGGTTAGTAATGAAAAATTTTGTATATGTGACACGTAATCAGCTTTTTGAAGTCCTTCCTGCACCTTCTACGTTAAGGCTTATTCGCTGGTGTCAATGATAGTGCACATAGGAACAGGATATTTTTAAGCAGCCTGTTCGTTACAAGGATGCTAGAAATAAAGAATCATTTTGTTCTGATCCTTTTAGACAGAAAAACCAGATTATGACTTAACAAACATAAGGGAACATGTGCGTACCATATTCATCAAGAGGAGCATCATAATCATAGCTTGTAGCTATGAAAGGACCACCGGCAGTTCGACCAAAATTTGTTCCACCATGATACTGAAACAAGAAAACCAGCATATCAAACCTTGCTTACCTACACTAGGATTCCGGAAAACCTATGTAGTTAGTTAATACTGAGAGAATAATCTAACCATGTAGTAATTAACAAATGCTCCTCCTTTCTGTATGAACCTTGCAACCGCGAATGCCAAGTCTTCAGCTGGCCGGTAAGGAACTGGACCACCAAATTCCGTAAACCTGCACCGATAACAGGAAAAAAAAATTCTCCATAGATTTCCTGTTTTTGGCATGAAACATGTATACTAATTCTTACCATGCAGTCCAGGCCTCAGTCCAGATCTTGGGCTTGTAAGGCTTGTTCGGTGAGAAGTAGTCACAATAGAAACCGTTGCAGGCATTAATCTGTCAGGACAGCAGAAAGATTAGAAATAGGAAAGCGCAGAAGCCGAAAGATTTAATCAACTCGAACTATAACTCAAGAAGAATATTTTCTACAAAAAGAGGCAGACTCCAAGTACATTTATTTGGTTTGATTTGAAAAGAATACATTCCACAGTTCACATTTACGAGAAAGAAAGAAATTTATTCTCTATGAACACCCAGAAGCCATGCTGACAATGTTTAATGAATATAATAGTGAAAGCAGTAATGGCCATCATTATTAAGAAAAGACAGAAAGTCAAAGATATGGGAGTGAGCAAGTTGGGCAGCTAAGCCATGTGCAGTGACGAATAACGCTTCATTTCAAGCAACAACAACAGGGCTTCAAATCAACCGTCTGATTTTTCTCTCTCCCAATTATTGCATGTTACTGGGAACATCTGAAGTTAATGGGACAGGTGATTTGAAGCACAACAACAAAGCAACCAACACACTATCACCTAACAACCACACTTCAGTGAGTTGGATATGGAGTACGAAAAGAAAGGTTAACAAAAGGTATTACAAAAAGTTAAAATAGCACTAGTCCAGAGCTTACAACAGGATCTGGAGCATCATCTTGCTTGCACATGACCCATGGGACACCCGTGCCCAGACCTACAGCCATATTTGCTGCCCATTTAGCATAAGCTTGACCAGGTGCACCAAGCTCATATTCTATGGGTCCATACTCATTCTCAATCTGCCATACACATTGAAACGTAGAGAATAGAAGGAAAAGTCACTTCCTCTAGGATATTTCCCGTAAAACCAACGGTAAAATCCAGATAAAATAACGGACTTCATATTCCCTTGGATATACAAAATCTGGTTTTTTATTGAATTTGTAAGCATCCAATAAGAATAACAAAGCAGTAATTTCGCTACCTGGGATAAAATAATTGGACCACCCTGAGACTCGTACAAACTTTCTGCTTTCATCATCTTAACAATCTTTGCTGTAAATCTTTGCATATGAGCCTGTATAATAAGTAAATAAACCAATTCTAAAATGGAAGAAAGCCGTAACAAGGGTTAATGTATGTACATAAGAAACTACAAAAACTCCTCACCTTGAAAGGGCGATTATCGGTTCTGAAACTGATTCCAGGAATGTACTTGAGCCAAACTGGGAAACCCCTGAAATTTAAGCAGGGGATTTCTGTTTAAGACTTCATAAGCGAACTGAGTTCTCGAAACTATGAGCTTTGAAGTAAAAACGTTGGTATATTACCCGAAATTCCACTCAGCACAGGCATAAGGTCCAATCCTGAGATGAACATAGAGACCTGCTTGCTGCACCAGCTTAATAAACTTGACCAGATCATAGTTTCCCTCAAAATAATACTATACAGACAAAATTTCAAAAAATTAGAATTCAAAAGTTGGACTGTAAACAAAAATATCAAAGACAAATATGTTTGGTCGAATTACTTTTCCAGGTGAAGGTTCATGTCCATTCCAAAAAACATAAGTCTGAATCACATCAACTCCTCCTTCTTTGGCCTTCCCTATAAGATCTGGCCACATCTGTCATATTCTCAACCAAAACCGTCAGGCCAAAACAGAAAAACTTACATTTAAATGTCAGTGTACAAACGATAAAAAAGAGAGGGCAAAGAGTGTGCCCATTTGGAGAAGCTCCGAAAAACAGGGAAAAAGTTTTTTTTTAAATAAAGAACTTGATAAACAAGAGCTTGAATGAAGTACATTTGGAATAATACCTCAGGGGTGCTTCTTGGGTAGTGAATGGATCCAGATATAAGGA
Organism: Erythroxylum hondense; assembly: GCA_029829435.1. Classification (NCBI taxonomy): domain Eukaryota; kingdom Viridiplantae; phylum Streptophyta; class Magnoliopsida; order Malpighiales; family Erythroxylaceae; genus Erythroxylum; species Erythroxylum hondense. The sequence continues at coordinate 24,108,535 of JANKYF010000002.1, forward strand.
TCCTTCTTTGGCCATTAATGGTGATAGCCCTTGAGTCATAAGAAACAGAGGCAGAAACAGAAGAAACACATAAACCCAGCAACAAAAACCCAACCACATTGTTGCACATAGCAAGCTTCTTAAAGGGCATAACTATGACCCAAAGGATCCCTTCAAAGCAATGATCTTTATGGTCCAAATATTCCCCCCTGAGCACACTTTGTTCAATGCTTCTTCATGTGAACAGAAAAATGTACTTATAATCCTAGAAAATCAACAAAACCAACTGGTTTTATATCCCTTCTTTTCTTTTAAGTCATATGTAATAGGAGGGGAAGATGAGGTAAGAAAGTTTCAAACTCTCGGCAGTAAAACGTGTGTGGAAACAAGTGAGAGAAAGAGCTGGTTTACTGTGCTAAAAAGGGGTGTGCTTTGCTTTGCAATTGCAGCTGCTTTTGTAAGCACCAAAATAGTGGAGGCTTTGACAAGGAAAAGGCAGACCACTTGGCATTTTATTGTCTGTCCTTTCTCCAGCTAATTCCTTTTTCACTTTGTTGTTATTAATCGTATTAAAATAAGAACAAAATGTTAAATGTAATTTTTCTTTGGCTATGTGAATTGTGATAACAAAACACAAAGATTCTCAGAGGCAAGGCAATCCCGGGGTTCTCATGGAGGGAGGACGTAAGTTTACTCAAGTAACCAAGAATTTACACGTACATCTCAAAATTAATGTAACTATTTAATTATAATCCCTAGTAGCAGTTAGCTCCTAACCCTAGGAGGATGCCACCAAACAAGTGAAAGTGATATTTTTAGTGCATTGACTCGGTTAAAGTGGAAACAATGCCTTAAAGAGGGAAATCAAATCATTGAAATGTGGAATTCTTGTTCTAAAGATTGGTATAAGTGTATGTTTTATAAACACGTTGTACTTTTTTTGAAACGTGTTATGGTTAAATGACAGTTTTAATGTAGGAAGAGAACATGAGTGTGAAATTTGGAACAACATTAGCGGCCTCGTCAACAAAGAAGGCTTTAGTTGATAAGATTCCTTAATTATTAGCATAAGCATGAAAACAAACCGTTCCCTTCATAATATATGTTTGATGTTGCCACCTGGTGCGCTGGGCCGTTCCTGTCGTTTTATAGACCTTGGGTGAAATAAAAAAAAAAGATCCCAATAAATTGACAATATACTTAATTTTATATGTTTGTATGAAATATGAATGACTCAATTTACAAGTCTACATAATCAACTAAATATTAAATGATCATAACACTAACAAATATACAGAGGATCATAATTTATAAAAAATAATTTCTCCTTACACTTCAAGATGCAAAATTATTAACAATATTATCATGATCAATATTATCCAACATATCTTTCTCAATA
>JANKYF010000002.1:24227883-24240993 GCA_029829435.1 Erythroxylum hondense
AATAAATGATATGAAATGGAACTGACGTCTTTTCCTTAATTAAGTAAATGGATACTTTAGTAAAAAAAAAAATATGGATAGAATCTTTCGATTTCCAAAAAAAAAAAGAAAAAGGTATTTGGATACATCAACCCCAATTGGAATATAAGCCTCGTAACATCTGCATTACCATTGACGCATGAGCTTAGGAAAGTGAAACCCCAACAAATTAGGAGAGGCTTAAGTAAACTGTTGTGAGTGCAATGATGTTATTTGTGTATGTGCGTGAAGTTGTTGGACCAACTGCTGCTTTGTTAAGCTGAAATCATTGGGAGGATTTAAGAGATTGCTTCAACTTTGTCTATCAGTCCATACAAACATGTCTATCATCTAATGATCAGCATTGTCCAGCTGGTTCTGGTAGTCCTGATGTTGGAATCTTAACCATCCCCTGTCTAGTTCTTGTTGACGATCACATTGAAAGACTCTACTTAATGCTATGATTGCTACCCAAGTCCTAACTGCATTCGGGTGTTGAGATGAGATTAATGTAAGTTTTAAGACGTCCTTGTGTTTTCTCATAGATTGGTGCTTCGTTATAGCAAAGTACGTTATACTTATTTTTTCTTGCAAGATCATGATTAGATTAACTTACCAACAATCAATTTCATTGACAATAATAATAAACAATTAGTCTAAAACAATATTTGTACAATTTAATCAAAACACATGCTTAAAATATCACTAGTAAAATTCAATAAAATAATTTAACACAACTTTTTACTTAAAAGAAGGAGATACACAATTGTAATTTTCTCTTGTATTTACAAGTCAAGTAGAAGATCTCCAATTTAAACCAAAATGAATCTTAACATTTTTTTTATATAAAAATCTTTATAGATGTGAACATTACGATGTGGTCCCATGAACGGATAAGGTTGGTAATTCTTCATACCTCCGGTGGTAAACCCATTTCTTCCTCAATCAAGTACACAAGTACCTTATACCTCGTAGAAAAGCACAACTAGTAATAACTAATAACAATATTAGTTAGTCAATACAACAATATTGTGTTGGCCAATTGTGCATTCAAGCACAAGACTTTAACCATGGAGCTTAAAGTACGTAGACTCTCAACTAGTTGACGTTAAGGAGGCGTATGAAGGCTAAAAGCAAGCAATTAATGGCAAGTTCCTAGATTAGTTAAAAACAGGTAATAATAGTATATCAGAGTTTTTTACAACGATTTGTTCGCAAGAGGTACCTCGAGAAGGGGCTTGGAAATTGGAATCTACTCCTATCGATCACTACTTATATAGAGTGAGAACCATTTCGTATGAGGTGGTCAGGAGTGAACCAATATCCTTCCTCATAAGATGGGGCAGACAGACGCCAGTGCTTTGACAAGATAAATACGAAAGTAGTAGTATCAAGGACGTATTCCTCTGTCCCAAAATACCCTGACCTAATGAATGGATGGCTGAGATGCAAAGAGGACAAGGGAGTCAGGGTATTTTAGGACAGAGGATCTCAAGTCATGTACTCTCCTATGCATATGTATATATAATACCTTAAAGACATGTCTGCACTGGTAATTCTATTAAAAATATAACTGTGGGATGAGGATGAACTATATTCTGTATTAGTCTCTGGTGGATTGATCCAACAGAGCTTTAACATGGAAAACAAAGGTATTTATATTTGTTAAAACAAGTCGGGTTTGGTGTAACGTCGTGGCTGCCACATTACATAGTATAATTAAGATGCAAGTTGAAGCTGAAGGTTTTAATTAGTTTTATTTTTTGGATTATAGATTTATCTAATTTGGAATGGTAATTAACAACTAGCAAACAGTGCTTTGATATATAATTGTCCAGAGAAATAAAAGTTTTTAAATGACAATTAAATGTAAAAACAAGTAAAGTTTCCACCTCTTCTTTTTGGATAACAAATCATGAGGAAGGTAAGGTTGATGCGACCCTTTGCGTTTTGTATTCAAGTTTTAAGTAAGCCATAATAGATATTTACAAATTTATCCTTTTTGTATAATTTAAATAGATTGCTAAAATTTAGATACTATTGCTGACAAAAAAGGGACTTACTTACAAAAATTCAATGATACAGGAGAGTGATTTGAGTTGTGTATGTCACCCCACCACTAATGGTTTTCAGTAACATTTCAACCTTTGTCAACATGGGCCATGGCATTACTTTTGACTGATGAAGAAAACATCCTAAATTTTATATTTTCCTGGAAAATAATTAATAGAATTTCAGAGAATTGGCAATCTTTTACTTCTATCACTCATTAAAACGGAAAAAAAAAAAACCAATTCAAAAAAGGGGTAGTGCCATGTCTCTGCATTCTGCAACCGGGAGTCTGTTTTGCTGAAAAGCTGAGTGGTCGGCTACGCCTGGTAGATAGAATCCTCTGAAAAGGCGCCACAAATTCTTTAACAAAAAACCCAAAAATGAAAAAAGAAAAGATAAAGCACACTAACAGTAACACTTGCCAAGCTTGCTCATGCTGATGGGCAGTTCTGTAATTTTAACACCACGATGCTGTAGAAGAAAGATTGTTGCTTTTTATATCTTAGGAGAGAAGGACAAGAGAGAGATGGAGACTCACAACTCACTTTTGTGTTTGTGACTTGAGTGTGGCCACTCTGGAGACAGGAACACCAAACCCAAATAATTTGGTTCTGTTTTTTTCCTTTTTCCTTTGTGTAAATTTTCAATCTTCTTCTTCTCCTCTTCCTGTTGTTGCCTCAACCAGTTGTACTTTTTGTCTAGGCTGCAATGTCTCTCTGATCTGACAAGAACACCCCAACTTTACGTTGTTTTGCAATGTCATCTGTTTAGCATTTTAGACGCATTCAACGGTTTGTACGCTTAAGTCCTTACATTTTCAACTTCTTTTTTGGTTCGGCTTCTACATCCTCATCAATTACTGCAACGGCAAAATGTCTGCCAAAACCAAGTGAGTGTACAGAACTAACACTGTTTGTCTCTTTCCTCTTACATATGCGAATCTGATTGAACTGTTTTTCTTTTTTCTTTTTTGCTTGAACGTTTTCGTGGGTCTTGCAGAATTTGGAGCTTTTATTTAAAGTTTGAATTTTTTTTCTATGGCTGAGATATGGAAGTTGGATCTGCTCTTTGCAAAGGGTTTTTGTTTACTTGGTATTTAATTGTTCGACCACAAACACTTTTATCCGGTTTTCTCCCATCAAACGCCTTCCTTTTCGACCTTGAACTCGAAAAAAGCAATCGTAAACGTGTAAATTGTTGATCACAGAATGGGTTTTAGAGTGATATTCTTTTGACTTTATGTTCGTTAGTATTTTTGTTTTGATACTTTCTTCTCTATTCGGATCTGAATTTGTAATCATTTCTACTGCAAAATTTCAAAATTTGATAGCCACATCTGTACATGTATGCTATTAGAAGAATTTAAGGTAATTTGTGTAGATTGTACTGCCCTAATTTCACAGCGATGGCACATTTGGTGCAGATCCATATTTGTTGATGTTTGTTTAATTTGATGTCATGGGTGATGGCGATATCAAATGCATTGTGTGTCTAACATATTACTCTTTCAGTTGCAATATAGTAAAGATATTGTGATAATTGAACAGATCTGGTTTATCTGAGACTCCTAAAGCTTCCCCCGCAAAACCGAAAGTGAGCAAAGTTAGAGTGGCTAAAGCAGAGCCTGATTCACCTTCTCCCTTGCAAAGTTCACGCCTTTCAATAGATCGTTCTCCTCGATCTATTAACTCAAAGCCCACCACTGATCGAAGGTCACCAAAGATTAATACACCACCAGAAGTAAGTGTATCCCATTGTGAATTAAGATGTCATTGGTTTCCACCTTCAACATTGTGATGCCTTTTTAGTGCTGCTTGTGGCTATGAATTTGAAAGTTCACATGAGTTTGGATAGTGGAAAGAACAAGTCACTAGGATTCTTATGTTGCACATGGATGCATGATTCATTGCTTGGTGCAATAATAGACTCATTAGTTCACAACTTGATCTTGAGCTGTCAGTTCTTGTAGAAATGCATAAGCTAGGACTCTCTGAAGCTGTATTTGAGAACCTGTTCCCAGTGGAATCATAACCGTGTAGTGATCTTCATTACTGTGAATTAGTTTGGTGTAACTGCCCAAATTCTGCTTCGCTAAACGTGTCTTCACTGTTGAATATAGCTAATTAATTTCTTGAAGATAGTGCATTTGTTTTTTTTTTTAATGGAGAAAACATCACAATATTTCTGGATACTTAAACGTGAGTTTATTTTCCAAGTTTTCTATACTGAAATAGGTAAATTTGAATCTTATATCTCATCTGATACTTATTGGTCAATTTGGTTCTCAGAAACCACAGACACGTGTGACAAGGGGGGCAGAATTACAAGCGCAATTGAATGCTGCTCAGGAAGATTTAAAGAAAGCAAAGGAGCAAATATCATTGATTGAGAAAGAGAAGGCACAAACAATTGATGAATTGAAACAAGCACAAAAGGCAGCTGAGGAGGCAAATGAGAAGCTTCAAGAAGCTTTGGTGGCTCAAAAGCGAGCTGAGGAGGATTCTGAGATCGAGAAATTCCGAGCTGTTGAGTTGGAACAGGCTGGAATTGAGGCTGCCCAGAAGAAGGAAGAGGAATGGCAGAAAGAGCTTGAAGCAGTCAGAAATCAACATGCTCTGGATGTGGCTGCCCTTCTCTCTGCTACGCAAGAGCTTCAAAGGGTAAAGCAAGAATTGGCCAAGATTACAGATGCAAAAAACCAGGCACTGAGCCATGCTGATGATGCTACTAAAATTGCTGAGATTCATGCAGAGAAAGCAGAGATTCTTACTGCAGAATTGGTGCGTTTGAAAGCTTTACTTGATTCAAAACTGGGAACAGAAGCCAATGAAAGTAATAAGATGATACTGAGTCTGCAGGAAGAGATAGAACTATTGAGAAAAGAACTTGAAAATGCGAAAGGCTTCGAGGATATGTTGATAAAAAGAGAGACTGCCATAGAACAGCTTAATGTTGAACTAGAAGCTGCCAAGATGGCAGAATCTTATGCACGCAGCATAGTAGAGGAGTTAAAAAGCAGAATCGAAGAATTAGAGATAGAAGTTGAGGAGGCTAATAAGTTGGAAAGATCAGCGTCAGAATCATTGGGTTCAGTCATGAAGCAGCTGGAGGGAAGCAACGATACCTTGCATAATGCTGAAATTGAAATTTCTACCTTCAAGGAGAAGGTGGCATTACTGGAAATGACAATTGAAAGGCAGAAAAGCGATCTTGAGGAATCCGAATGTCTTCTTGGGGTGGCAAAAGAAGAAACATCTGAAATGTTGAAAAAGGTCGAGTCTCTAACATCTGAATTAGAAACTGTCAAGGAGGAGAAAGCCCAGGCTTTGAATAATGAGAAGCTTGCAGCTTCTAGTGTTCAAAGCTTACTAGAAGAGAAAAACAAACTGATTAATGAGTTGGAGAATGTCAGAGAAGAGGAGGAAAAGAGCAAGAAGGCAATGGAAAGTTTAGCTTCAGCCTTGCATGAAGTGTCTGCAGAAGCTAGAGAAGCAAAAGAGAGGCTTTTATCCAATGAAGTGGAGCATGAAAGTTATGAATCCCAGATAGAAGATCTAAGGTTGGTCCTCAAGGCAACAAATGAGAGGTATGAAACAATGCTAGATGATGCCAACCATGAGATTGATAGTCTTAGGAAAACTGTTGAAGAATCCAAAAACGAATTGCAGAACTCAAAGATTGTGTGGGAGCAAAGAGAGGGAGATCTAGTGAAACGGGTGAAGAATTCAGAAGAAGACAATTTGAATTTGGAAAAACAAATAGATAGGTTGGTGAATTTGCTCAAGCAAACTGAGGAAGAGTCTTGTGCTACAAGGGAGGAACAGGCTAACTTGAAGGATGGTCTAAAGGAAGTTGAAGCTGAAGTGATTTCTTTGCAGGAAGCTCTCGGGGAAGCAAAGGTTGATAACATGAAGCTGAAAGAAAGTTTAATGGACAAAGAAAATGAGTTGCAGAATCTTATCCAAGTAAACGAGGAGCTACAAACTAGAGAAGCTGATTCTTGTAAGAAAGTTGAGGAGCTATCTAAGTTGCTTGAAGAACATGTGACCAAAGCTAAACCTGAGGAGAATGGTGAGCTGTCAGACAGTGAAAAGGACTATGATTTGTTGCCGAAGGTGGTTGAATTCTCTGAAGAAAATGGGCATGTCAAAGAAGAGAAGCCTAAAGTGGAGCTTCCACTTCCACCCAAGCAATGTGAGGAGCCTAAACAAGAGGATCTACGGGAGATGAACAGCGATTTAAACAATGAAGATGGTCAATTAAATGCATCTAAAATGGAAAACACCAATGGAAAATTAGAAGAAGACGAGAGTAAAGAAAAAGATGACTCAGTTGATGAAGAATTTAAGATGTGGGAGAGCTGCAAGATTGAGAAGAAAGAGTTTTCTCCTGAAGGAGAAGCAGAACAGGAATCCTTTGAAGAAGAATTAGGGTCCAAGGCCGAAGGTGGTGAGAGCTTTGACGAGATAAATGGCTTGTCATCAGCGGATAATCAAGATGATGGAGGAAGCTCACCTTCGAAGCAGCAACAACTAAAGAAGAAGAAGCATTTGTTCCGCAAGTTTGGAAGCTTGCTAAAGAAGAAGGGTACTGGAAACCATAAGTAGGAGAAGGGTTGGTTATGTTATGGCCTGAATTATGCTGGATTTACAAGTAGGTACATTGGATGTTATTCTGGACCTGAGTGTTTGTGCTGTTGTTTCTGCTTCAGTTTCAGCATAGGTTAAAAAATGAAGAGCCTTGTATTATCTTTAGCGTTGTTGTGATTATTCTGTCGTGGAGTATTTTGTATGCGATGTTGATTTCTTGTTTCTATTTTTCCTTTTGGCCCCTGCGCTTTGCCTTGGCAAAAATTTCAGGAAAAGGGGTCGGTAACTTCAGAATTGTAATTTGTCTTCAATACTAAAAAATGCTTTTAAAGAGAAAGAGTTATTAACTGTTTCCCAATTGTTTCTTAATTTCATGGCAAGAGGTTTTAAAACAAAATTTAACATTTAATTATCTTCTCGTTAAAAGATATGTTCAAAATATAACTCTAATACTTTTTCCAATGATAGAACAAGCAATTTCCTAAAAGAATTGTCTATGTTATTCGAAAGTTGAAGGACGATATATACGTACTGAAGGACGTGAAACAGGGAGAAATGTAGCTGAAGAAAAAGTACAACATGAGAAATTAAAAATTATAAGGCAAGACATTGAGATGCTGATTAGAGAGAAGAAATAGTTGGGGTTGAGGTTTTTTAACATAATTCTAGGATTTTATTTCAATTTTTATTACATTGTCCATCCTCTATATAGAAGTAAAATGGATTTAGTATAAAACTGACTAGATGTTCTTGATCATGTTCAATTTTGCATGATCAAATTGACTAGTATAAATGTACCTATGCTTTTGAGTATTGAATGAAAAGTTATCCATTATTATCAGTAATTGTATGGAATTACTTACCAATGAGAGCAACCAAATTGTATAAAGAAATGTATTAAACATAATCCAAGATCAAATTTATCAATTGCAATTATACAAAATGAAATTGTTTATTTACTTAGCTTACAAAATACATCAAATATAAGATGTAGTTATAAAATAATTTACTTGACATATGAATTCTAGACAAACATCAATTGTCATAGTACAAAATAAATATGCTCATTAAATTGGTTAACAAAATACACCAAATTAATAAATATACTTACAAAATAACTTATTAGGTGCACGAGTCCATCAATTTTTATAATACAAAATACAGTTACTCAATCTGTTGGTTCATAAAATCAGTCAATTACAATGATAAAATGTTCATATTTGTCAACTTGTTAGACCGTTATTTCTAATTATTGATCTCCCCTTAGTTGTAATATCTTATAATTGTCGTTTATCTTCGTCCTACCATGCATCACAAATTTCAGCCACAAAATTTTCAATAAATAAATGAGACAAAGTGAAATTTGTGGATGAAAAACTATGACACAAATTAGGAACATATTAAAAGGAATAGAAGATTCCATAGGCCTTTGGAAATAAGGTTTACTTTATGGGCCTCAAGTTTATTTCATCTAATATCAAAAGTGATAATTAGAAATCTTAAATAAGTTACATGTCGTCTATATTATAATCATCTATTAAAAAAATATTTGAAATTGCAATCAAGGCAAGGGACATTAATATTCCTTGTATGAAAACATTCTTTTAATGGTGAAAAACAGAAAATTACAATTAATTACGAGTGAAGACTGGTTTGGTTTTGCGTAGTTCCTAAGTTAGAAAGCGTCAGCCTCTTTGCTTTTCGCTATTCCACGCGGTACTAATACTATACTATTGTTGAATGACTTTTTTAGGTTTATTAGATTTAGAATGCAGTATATCCATTTCACCGTTCCTTTGCCCTCGTTTAGTTTCGTTTGATTCAGAGAAGCATAATTTTTTTGGCTGAATCATGTGGGTGGAGATCCTGTGCGGTCTTGTCGTTTACAAGTTGTTCCGTTGCTTCTTCTACGACAACGACGACGTTCTGGAGGTCGAGTCCTCGGATACCAACGCCATCTTCAACGTCGCTAATCGGTATTCTTAATGTTTCAGGCGGCTTTTCTTTTCTTTTTTCTTCCCCGTAATTTTATACATTTTTGCTTACTTGTGCCTCAACTTTTGGACCCCAGACTTGAAAAGCTTTATGGAGGGAAGGTGTATATTGGGCTCCGGATTCCTGATGCTGATACCGGTTCAAGGCAGAATGTTGATATAGTCCTAGTCAATGCGGAGTAAATTTCTTGTTGCATTTCCTACTTTGACTTTAATGGGTTATTGTTGAGGTGGTTGTCGACAAGTAATTGAAGAAAACTTTTACTTCTTTAGAGATTCTTCTATGATGATTCTTGCTTTTATTGCTTGATGAACCGATGAAAGCTGAAGATTTTCTGAGCTTGACAAGAAGATGGCATATTAGGCTTAAAATTACTAGATTATGATTTGGTATGCTTTTCTTTCGACTCTTCTCTACAGGGAGGCGGTGGTGATATCTGTCAAGAATCTGTATGGATTTGTGTCGATCAGTGGGGATGGTAGCTGGGTTTGTGAGGGAGAGGGAAGGCACAAAGCAGAGCGGCATTCTGACCCTGTAAGTCATCTTCGAATTTTCTTCTCACTCGTTATATAAATTAGTCTAAATATTTCAGTATCCTGCCGCCACTTGGTTGCTTGCCCCATATGACTATACGATTACATGTATGCAAATTCAAAAACAGGTGACTTCTGTGCTTGCTTTTTATTGTATGAAGTGGCATGTGTTAGAACTGTTGTAATTTCTACTGGTTTCTTGTTCACGTTTATATTTTGCCTATTTGAGACTCTGTTGCGTGGTTTCTAGTGCATGATTATACCTTACACTTTCCATAATAATTGGATGTCAAAGAAGAATTTTAGTTGTTTATTATGTTCTTCTCTGGGTACCTATGATCTTGAATATCCTTTACATGTTAACAAGCTGATCTTTCAAAAACCTTGCCAGTTGCATTTAATACTGATCAGAATCACTACCATGAAGTGACATTTTGTTAACTTGTGACTTATAATTCAAATGAAATCATTTCGCCTGCTTGTTGTATCTACATTTCTGGAAGAACATGATGGTTTAACGTGGTTTTAGTGCTTGTTTTGTCCACTGTATAATCTGATCATATTTTAGTGAACTCTCATTTTTCAGATGGAAGAGATTAAGAAGCAAACCTCGGTTCTTGAACTGTATCTTGAACAGAGGGGGGTTGCTCTACCAGAAGGATATTTGTCTAAAAAAGTTGTTCTTCCCAACCCAAGATTCCAGTATGTGTTTAAACTTATCAATCATTTTGGCGATTCTCAGCTTCCATTTGCAATTTGGATCTTTATACTTGCTGTTTCTTTTAAGTGTTTCCTTATTGGCCTAACTTATCCTGAGTCATATCTGGTTTCACCAGGCTATCAGAGCACCCGTATGATCTTTTGCAAGAGGCGATAGAGAGCCGTTTAGATTTATGATAATTTGGTGTAGGAGTCTGTGACTATTAGGGATTTTGGTTAGGAAGTTCTAGGGAACATTGGATACTGAAACTGAGAACACCTGCTGATATTATTTAGATATTAGCATGAATCTGCCGAGTGAAATGGGATGCATGATATGGAAATTTCAAGAATCTGCACTTGAGAGTTTTGAACATGGCAAGAAATGGTTTTCTGTGGCCTAAAAATGTCATGGTACACAATTCAACCTAGGTTTTAAACCGTTTTGTCATTCAGCACTTAAGGATTTTTTATTTCTTATGCCTAATTTAGTCAGATGTCCTCATGTTTGAGTCGAAATGTATGTGACAACTAGTCAGTGAAATTATAATTAATTTGGAATGCTTATTATACTATTTCATCATTGGAGTTAGGAATACTGGCTTTGGATCTTTTTGCATCCTGCAGGTTTTCTATGAGAAATCCTTACACACTTGTGTTAAATGTAATGAACATGTATTTTTCTTGTAGTACCCTTCACCCCAGTTATTTCCCATCTGAGGTCATAACGTATGATCAATGGGTTCAATTGAAACCAGAACCAAGAAATGTGTTATCTGGCTGGATTAAGGGTGCTTTTAGGAGTGCAAAGAAAGAGATGCAGGAATCCATACACCAGAAACTTAACTTTGCTCTGAGCACAGCTCCAATGTGGGACAGGTTTGCTTCTTCAACCCAACAACAGGGATGCTGTTACCCTATTAAATATTGTGCTAGTCAATTATGTTCATGATGTTTTTGGTTTTCATTAGGAAAAGCTATTATATTTCATAACTCGTTGATTTGACAATCATTATATACATAAGCATAATCTATATAATACATGGAATGAGAATATTAGTCTGCCTATATAACGCATGTTTTTGTTAGTTTTGACTGATGTCTATTGATTCATTGGAATTAGTTTTTCATATTGATTTTTTAGTCAAACCACTAGAGTAGGAGCTGGGCCGTTCAGAAGTGTTAGATATCCAGAAGCTGATTGGAAATACAATATTCCTGTATTTGAGATCATTAAGTGGATGGGCCGAGTCTATTTATAGTTGCTTGGATTAACTGATAGGAATACATTTCTAAATGCTAGAAAGTGATATTATGTATGCATCTGTTGCAAACTTGGAAGCACAAAGCAGTTGTGTATACTTGCACTTTCATTTGTCAATATGCCTGTCTGCCTGAGTGCACATGGGAGTTACCCAGGCATGGATTGGGTGGTTTTGGCGTATACTGTTCATCATATGTTGTCCTTCTCAATGTTTCTACTTTCTACTTCAGCCTTCTTTTTCCGTTTAATCAAGTGGGCTTGTAAAAAGTTCAAATGGGTTTTGATGTTATTCCACTGATTAACTATGATGGATCTGGGGCCTTCTTTGAGTGCTGTGGGTTGAACTGCCTGTGGAGCATGTGAAGTTCCTTTTTGTTTATTTTCTTTCTTCCAGGTCTCAGTGGTTTTATATCAGGTTGTGATTTTCATTTGAATGTGGTAGGGAATCGCTTTTATATTTGTGCAGGTTGGAGCTTAAAGGCAATAAATTTGTCCTGGGAGATTTTGCGGAATTTAAAGGAAAGCAAGAAGATATAATGGCTTTGAGGAACATCAAAAGATCAAAAGTCAATCGCATGGTCATCCAAAAGACTAGTATGTTTGGACTAGGTAATGCGTTTAGAATTTTCTGCTTATACGATCAAAGTAGAAATAAAATGGTTTGGGGAGCTCCTCAATTCTAATCTTGAGCTTAACAGTAATAAAAAGTAAAAAGAAATACAACAGGAAGAGAGAGAAATATTATATCGATAATAGCTCCAGAACTCTCAATGGTATTATTGTTATATTTGCTAAAACGCTGTGTTTTACGTGCTATGCTATTATGTACGCGTATTTGGCTGGATCACCTAATTTCATCGACAACCTCTCAACCTTGTCATGCCTACTTAGTGAAGGATCCATTTGTGAACCCAGCCGTTTCACATTATATTTACCCATTCCTGTCGCTAATTGCATGGACTTGATACGCATAGATGGCCAGAAGAGTACTCGTGACAATAGTCCTCTAGTCTCTGGGGTGCAGAGGCTACATGCAATTGGAAGAAGCTTTTTAAGTGTGCTTGTTGGTTTATATGAGACAACACATCTGCAGCTTGTATAACTTGAGAATAGATTCTTATTATATTATCGTTATTTTTACTATAGTATGCCATTTGATATTTCATCACATTTTACAGCCCATTCCAAGCTCCAAGTTTTGTATTCTACTCGGGATTATCGGAGTGAGGGGGCTTCAGCTTCAGAGTGGAAGGAGGCAACTGTAAGATCAAGTACTGAAGTGCTGTTTCAGCCTGTGAACTCTACTAAAGTCCGCAAGTTCAAACTTTCTTCAATTATCTCCATGTCATTGAGCGCCTAAAGATGTTTTGCTCAACTTGAGGCTTGTTACTGTGCGTTAATGGTGACAGATATACTACTTGCCGTGCCCTGAATGATAGTATGATTGAAATCAATGAAGGCGACGTTCTCTCTATCACGCGTATACAGGTGGTGTAACTCATTGCTGATGCTCTTGCAATTTTGGCTCTTTCTAGTCCCGTGGACTTGCACTTGTTTTCTGGTGGCTTATTATTTATTTTCTGATTGTATAGGTATTAACTTGTACTCGTCTTGTTAGTGAATGAAGAGTGATGATTCCCACTTAGAATAACAACTAAATCAACTATCGAGCAACATGGATTTGTCTTCTCCATTTAATCCACAGTCTTTAAAGCGAAACATGATATAGCAAACAGCCCTCAACTTGAGGGTGAATCGTGCGTTTTAGGCCTCAAAACAGACGAACAACTTTTCGCCTGCAGGTTTGAGAGGTGGCGGTGGGCCGGTGATACTAATTAGTATTTGATGATTTGTTTTACCGTTTAAGGTCATCTTTGTTTTCACTTTGGTTTCTATTTTTAATGAATTTACTTTAACTTCAAAATATCTTGAAATGTATAATAACGAAAATCAGCATTAA
>JANKYF010000002.1:24266605-24277223 GCA_029829435.1 Erythroxylum hondense
TAATAAAGTTAAAAATAATATCTTAAGTGATTAAATCAATAATAACATAAACAAAGAAACACTTGAGTCACAAGATACTCCCCTATACGAGTAGTCTCGTTAAATCAAAAAGATAGGAAGTTGTCTAACAAAAATCTACTGTGAATCTTTTGAACTAATCACTGAAGAAACCCACTTACAGCAACTTCAATACTCATCAATCGAGCATGTATAATTAATCTAAAAAACATACCAACAACGCAGCTGTCAATATTGATGGATAGATCACATAATTGTTCACCCAAGTATAAAGCAAATGGAGCTGCAGCCAATAATCAATCGGCTGCATATTTTTCCATAATAAAACATATTTATCTTATCTTTAATAAAATTCCTATCTTCTATAGGATTCTATTTCATGTAGGATTCTTTCCTTCCACACTATCTTAACTTTCAAGAATACTACATTATCCAAGATAATGAAATCCTATATCAAGTCAACTTCTTATCATAAAAGATATACCAAATATATCAAAATACAAATAATCTAGTGTATGGTAACTAATATACAATAATGTCTTATATTTCTTATGTATACTAATAGACATAATGTAATGAAAAGATTTTTATAATTTACAAATTGTTTTTTTAAAAGAGGATATCTTTAGACGAAATACAATTTTATTATCATTAAAAATATATAAACATTGATAATATTACAACATTAAATAATTCAAAAAGTTTATTTGAAATTATTATTTTAAAAGTTACTCTAATCCATTTTTTATAAGCTCCAAATTGCTAAGGACTAGCATATGAAATTTGAACATAATGATAGAAGGATGATTATGACTACAAAATATCTCAAATATCTTGCTTCGAGATGAGAAATTTTTTTATAAATATGTAGATAATGGTACCGCTGTTTCGATTCATCTCTAATGAAGCAATGCAGGTAAGTCTCCAAACTTCAATTTACAACTTTTGTTTGTCCGTTAATTTAGGGATAATAAGAATTATTGAACATTAATATGATGGCAATAATTTCGAATAGTTCCTTCCATATTGAACTGAAAAAGGCTTTATCATGATC
The DNA here is from genome assembly GCA_029829435.1 of Erythroxylum hondense. Lineage (NCBI taxonomy): Eukaryota > Viridiplantae > Streptophyta > Magnoliopsida > Malpighiales > Erythroxylaceae > Erythroxylum > Erythroxylum hondense. Next base: position 24,267,678 of record JANKYF010000002.1, read on the forward strand.
CTAACTATTGATTTAGGTGTACTATATGGACAATAAATTATCACCAAAAATTGAGCCGCCAAATTATTGGCAATGGACTTAATTGGAAGGTCGATGAAGTATATGTATTTGATAAGGTGATCTACCACAAACCATGCATGTTACCGTATGTCTATGCGAAGTTTAGTAATAAAATCTATAGAAATATCTTCCCTAACCTTACTAAGGGTTGGTAAAGGCTGTAAAGGATCATAAGGTTTCTATAAAAGATTATTATTTTGCTAACATGTAACACATTATGACATGAATGATTTATCATCTTTGTATAATGTAGGCTAGGAGAACAAAGCACTGAGGTGAGCTATTGTTTCTTAATCCTATAATGCCCAGCTGATGGATTAGAATAAAACTCAAAAAGAAAAGAGGACCCTAAATCATCCACATCAGGGTAAAAAACCCAATCGTTATAGTATAAGTCCATTAAGAAAATGATAATGTTGTTGTTGATTATTGGACTTCAATGTTTTGATTAAATGTTTTTCCTATGAGTGTAAAACCGATGGAGGTGATCTAAGATGGATGGAAATGGAGAAGCAAAGGTAGCATAGAGAGATTTGGAGTTGGAGTAACAACAATATAGTGCATCAGCCACCGTGTTAATATATTTCAAAATCTAAATCCAATAGCTTACATGCCCATTTCTGTTGTTCTGGTGTTTTTATTCTTAGATTAATTTAATAATCATAAAAGCATTACCCATTTTACTTGGGCTGATTTAATATAAAACGGGCCCAAAATAATGGTTATTAGGCTTGTAGAGAATATTCAAGTCATTAGGGTTTTATTATAATTAATAAAAACCCTTCCTCTCCCTTTATACAAATTAACAGTTACCAAATAAAAGATGCATTCTTGCACTATTGGAAAAGAATGAAGAAAAGAGAAGGAGAGACTTGATAAATTCTTTGCGTAGAGAAGATGTTTGCATCCCAAAGTATTAAAGATCTATCATTGTAGACACATATATTAAACATGGACTAAGTTCAGTATTTCTTTCTCTCTCTTATAACATGAATCCTAATTGAATGAGTCGAATCAACTGTATTATAGATGATCTTGGGAGAATTTTAGATTTGGAATATTGTCCAGAATATTATAGTCTACATTTACATGTGGTCTCAGAGTAAGATTATAATACTTTGATTTGCATTAAAGTTAACCTTAGGATTCATAGTAGCCATTAATATTTCTTAAGGTTATAGAACGCCAATAAAATTATTTTATTACTTTCGCTATAATTTTTCTATTCAACAAGATCATAGCGATAGGAACTCATCAATATATCTCACCATTAATTATATTCAAAGCGATAGGAGGTGTTAGGAAAGAAAGAATCCATCGGTTGTTATAAGTAGTGGACCAATCTCACTATGCATCCTAAAAACCCTCGTGGGACCATGATTGTGTTCATATATGTAGTTTGTTGGACATAATGTTTTCTATTTTGAAGACAAAAGGTTAAATAAAAGGTCAATTACATTATGTTCGTAGGGCCTACCATTGAAAAGCTTTAGGTTTTTAGTTGTAAAGCATAAGTTGTTGAGGTTAAAATGTGTGGACATCGTGATTTTCGTGTTGAAAAATCAAAAAGGGTGAATATGTATATAATCAATTATGTTTTGGTCCTTATGGTTTTGGACCATTAAAATCTGGTAATAAATGAATATGCATGTTAAAGTTTGTTAGTTTTGGACTTTACATAATGATCTTTCAACATGATAGTTAAATTTCCAAATTTACTTATACTTAATTAAAATTTTACTATATAGAAAGCTTGTTAGTCACCAAAGTGTCCTTGCTTAAAAAAATATCTAGACATTTAATTATGCTTTCTTTCAATCGTTCATGTTATATGATGCTAATAAATGACATAAAAGATGAACTAAACAATGGAAATTATTGATTATAATGCTATGAGATTACCTAAAGGTGGATCATTGCTTATAATTAATAATATTAAAGAGACTTATCAACAGACTTGGTGAATATGTTTATTTATCCAAAGATAACACGCATATTAGGTTGAGTAAAATTGACTTTCTATTAAAGTTTGTATATATATGTTGTTAGCATCATTATGGATTAAGGATATGTATTTAAGTACTAACCAAAGGTGAAATATATAAATTAAAGTTTATTATTGTCTAAATCCATTAATTGTACTTAAAGCATTAATGTGTGAGTTTGTATTATGTTTGTAGCCCTTAATAATTTGTTAGTTATGGGCAATGGTTTGATCAAGTTCAATGGGCTAAACTATGCCAATTAGTCTGAGCAAATTCAACTTTAGTTAGGCATTGTGGATAAGGACCTAGCATTAGTTGCTGAGAAGCCAGCAACCATTATTGAGACTAGTATAAAGACGAAAAGATATAGTTTGAGGCTTGAGAAAAGTTTAATAGGCTGAGCCTAAACTTGATGCGAATGGTTGAAATGTTAAGTCATCAATGCCTAATGCGAACAATGAAAAGTAATTCATCATGAAAATCAAGCAGTACTCATAATTAGACACAACTGACAAGTCTATTGTAGAAAACTTGATGAGTAAATTGACTAATAAGAAGTTTGATTAATCTCAACCTATCTATGATCATATAACATGCATGTCAAATCTAGCTATAAATTTGAAATCAATGGGCATGGATGTGATAAAATCCTTCCTAGTATAGTTTATTATCAACTCAATTCCTCTTGAATTTGGTCAGTTCCAAGTAAATTATAACACTCTTAAGGAGAAATGGAACTTTCAAGAAATTAAGGCTGTGTTGGTATAGGAGGAAGGGAGATTACAGAAAATGAAGGAACACTCTATTCTTCTTACAATACACAATCAAGCTAGCAACAGAAAGGAAAAGTTAGGAAAGGAGAACAATAAGAAGGACAAAGTCCTAATAAAGGTTAATGAGGGCCAAATTCATAAAGAATAGCGTTGTTTTTTTACAAGAAAGATGGTCACTTCAAGAAAGATTGCCTTAAGAGAATGGCTTGGTTCGAAAAGAAAGGTAAGTACTATGTTTCAGTATATTTTGAATCAAACCTTATTGAAGTGCCCAATAATAACTGGTGGTTAGATTCATGTGCAACTACTTATATGTCACATATTATGAAGGGATTCCTTTTAATCCAAACCATAAACAGAACTTAAGCCTTCTTATATATGAGTAACATAATAAAGCCATGAGTAGAAGGAATTAGGGCATATAAATTGATCCTAAACACTAGTTATAGTCTAGATCTTGAAAAGTGTCTTTATGTTCTTAGATGTGCTGGAAATTTAGTTTATGTTAGTAAGTTGGATAAGATAGGTTTTAATTGCAATAATGGAAATGGTGTTTTTTCTCTATAGGTTTTAATTGCAATGTTGGAAACGATGTTTTTTTCTTTATATAAACAACGGTACTATTATAGTTCTAATACATTAATGGATGGTTTATATCAATTTAACCTTGAAATTAATTATTTTGAATCCCTATTTCATGTTGAACACAATATTGATAATAAACGTAGTGCACATAATGAACACTTTGCTTACTTATAGCATCAAAGGTTAGGTCATATATCTAGAGACAGGGTGTTGAGGTTAGTGAAGAGTGAAATCTTACCTCAATTAGATTTTATTGATCAGGATGTGTGTGTGGATTGCATTAAAGGTAGGCAAACCAAATACATATCTAAAAGTTCAGCTATAAGAAGTACTTAGTTACTTGAATTAATACACATTGATATATGTGATATATTTCATGGTCCATCTTGTGGCGGTGAAAAGTATTTTGTCACCTTTAGTCATGTTATTATTATCTTTCTTTACTGCATGAAAAGTCTCAATTAGCGGACATTCTTAAGGCGTTCACTAACAAGGTAGAAAGGCAGTTAGATAGAAAAGTGAAAGTAGTAAAGTCTGATAGAGTTGGTGAATATTATAATCAAACTTGGTGAATATTATGGTAAATATGATGAGAATGGACATTGTACAGGTACATTTGCAAAACTTCTTAAAAGTCGAGGCATTTGTGCACAGTATACAATGCCCGATATATCACATCAGAATGATGTAGTTGAAAGGTAGAATTGTACTCTTATAGATATGATTAGGAGTATGTTAAGTGATACTAATATAGTTGAATATTTTTAATAAGGTTCTTGGTTAAAGTAGTTCCTATGAAATCTTATGAATTGTGGATAGGTAGAAAACCTAGCTTGAGGCACATGCATGTTTGAGGTTGTCCAGCAAAAATAAAGATTTATAATCCTCACGAAAGAAAACTTGATGGAAAAACCATTAGTGGTTACTTTATTGGTTATCTAGAAAAGTCCAAAAGGTACATATTTTATTGTCCTAACTATGGTACAAAAATATTTTAATAGTGTGTCAAAATTTCGTTTATTACTAAGTTCTGTCACTAAAAGCATATGCAATTTGACAACTATTTCTTGTTAAAATAATATATTAAAATTAACCACTCTAGTGATTAATATTGTCATTATTGTATGAATTTTAGGGGCTAGAAGTTACTTGTCATTGTTTTTTCTAATATTATTATTTGCAAATAAATTTAAATATTTTCTTATAAAATATTCAAACTACATATATTGATAATCAAAAATTAGAATTTTACACATCAATAGATATTTGGTAAACATAACTTTGAAATTTCTTCAAAATAAAATCAAAATTTTGTAATGAAAATCTTGCTCCAAAATATTAAACAAAACGCTTAACTTATTCAAAATTTCAAAATAAAGTTATTACTGATACTCAATCATGGGATACATCCATCAAAATTGTATTGGCCTAGCAAGTTTAGCCTGACTCACAAGATGAATGGTTAAATGCACTATTATGTCAAAAATAAGTGAGGAAATATATTAAAGATTAATGTATTGATAAGAGATTAACTAAATTAGAAGCTTATGAGAAAAAAAGTGTACTACACCAACAAAAGAAACTTGGCTATAATATTTAGATCCAATGATAAAAAGAGGCACAACAGATTATGTTTTAAAGGTTAAGGCCCAAAAGCCCAAAGAGAAACACAAAGCCTAACGCTTACCCAGCTTCACTTTCGTAGACTCACCCCATTTACAACAGCTTGCGGATGCACAGTGGGAGAGAGCAGCAATGGTTTCAGGATCTGGGATATGCACGAAAAGGGTGGCAGTGGATGCCAGACACCATATGGTAGGCCGCTTGGCTTCGATCGTTACGAAGGAGTTGTTGAATGGTCAAAAGGTGGTTGTTGTGGGATGTGAAGAGATATGCTTATCTTGTGGATTGGTAAGGCAAAAGATGAAGTATACGAGGTTCTTGCGTAAGCGCATGAACACTAAGCCTTCTCATGGTCGTATCCACTTTTGTGGTCCTTCTAAGATTCTTTAGCGCGCGGGTAAATCTATTATTTATTTGTACCTCTTGGTGTTTTAATGGTTGTAATCGATTTGTTATGCTGAATTGATAATTGAGTTTCTTTTATAATGACTACTAATGGAAGCTAGCCTTTACAGTTGCTTAAATTTAGGTAATTGAGTTATTGGTATCCTGGAAAAAGTTGTCGTTTTATTGAGGTTTGTTGTCTGGGATTGACTGAAACTGAAAAGGTCGCGTTAATACTGCATTCTGTTTAAAATGGTGAGAAGATGTGCCTTTGCTTTTCCAAATGAGTATAGAAGTCATTTTATGGTCATTTCATTGTGATATGGAATTGTTGCCTATTGGATTTTGGGAAAGAGGATATACCGGTTGCAGGAGAATGAAGGTTGCTTGTATTTTTTCTAGTCGTTTTTCCTATATGCAATATTTATACTTCAGGTTTCAAATTCTTTTTTTAGGATGATTCTTCAAAAGACCAAGCGTGGAGATGCTGCCCTTGCTCGCCTGAAGGTTTATGAGGGTGTGCCGCTCCCTTAAAGAGGATGGTGATTCCAGATGCCCTGAAGTGAGTTTTTAAATGTTAGTTCCATTTTAATTTTTTTTTAATGTTTATTAACTGAAACATTAGTCTTTAATTTGGGATAAACTTGCATGATTGGAAAATTAGGGTTTTGAGGCTACAGGCTGGGCACAAGTACTGCTTACTAGGAAAGTTATCATCTGAGGTTAGGTGAAACTAGTATGACATAGTTAAGGTATGAACTGTCTATCTGTTTCCTTCTTTTACATACCTCTAACAGTTTACCCCAGATTGTGTTTATGTGTCACTAAATTAAAGGGATTTGACCTAATATATATATATATATATTCTTAAGTGGTTCTAGCATTTCTACTTTGTTTGTGGAAGATATATCTTTTGATTTTCTATTTTACTTCTAATTGCAGTTTGCATTTTTCCTACAAATCTTTTAGTGATGTAATTTTTTTTTTCTGTATATTAGGTTGAGCTGATAGCACCATTGATGCTAATACGCAAGATTGCAAGTTACTAGTGTTCTCTGATCTACTTCACTATGCTTTTCCTTGGGAGCTCGAGAGGGCGAGAAGGGAGAGGGTTTTGGTGGCATACGAGAGAAAGAATCAGTTGACAAACCGGAGGGTTAAAGTTGAAAAGATTGCAGAGGAGAAGCTGGGTCCCCAGCTAGACATTATCACTCCCATCAAATATTAATGCTACGTAGAGTTGTTTTTTTGCCTCTTGTGGGTGAAAAGTCGACTCCTATCATAAACTAAACATGTATTCTGTTTTTCCTTGTTATAAATTTAATAATACTATTTGTCATAAATAAGAAGAATTAGTGATAAATTTATTGTAACATGTAATTTTTATTTAATAACATTATTATAACATATAACATTCATATTTGTGACGAAATATTTAAGACAATATGATTACTGATACAAATTTCTTTTACCACTAATGCAATTTTATTGTTGAATTGATATTTTTATTTGTGACAATGATAAACACACTAGTGACTAACTTTTTTTTTTTGGTAAATAAGAAAGTTTATAAATGAAGAGGAATTATGTACATCTAGAGATTGTCCAGTCTACAATCTCCTGTCTAATTCAGAAACTTGACTTACAAGAGACTAAAAGGAACTGTACAAAGTTATCCTTTAATCAAGAGAACCACAATAACAAGCCAAAACCATAACTCCAATCTCCATTGACACATCAGGACCATCTTTCCAGTAACACAAATATATGCAACAAACTCATTTATCCTATGCTCGAGGTACCTTCCATTAGATTTGGACTTTTATCTTGAGTCAAAGCTTTTGTTAGCATGCTTCCATAACTCATTCTTCAAATCTTTGTAGAAATTGAGGCCATCTCTTCTTCTTATGTTACTCTTTTCGTAGTTGTTAAGGAAGGAATCAACTGCCCTCTCTTTACCCGCACCTTGGTCTAGAATCAACTTGCAATCAATTCATTAAAATATAAACCACACACATTTTACCTTCTCTCGGTGTTTGAGCTGAGGTGTTCTATAACTTAAAAGATCATTTGCCTGTTAAGGCTCCCTACATCCAAGACTTCATCTTTGAAGGTTCAAAGGTTTCGTTCAGTCCACAGATTGTACACAACAATGGAAAGGGTAATGATGAAGGTATTTATATCACAGTTTCGGAAGGTTGGGGATTGGTTAACCCAAAGTAAAATAGATTGTAAGGCGAATTTGGAAGTGATTTAGATTATTTAACCATACAGTTTTAGAGAAAGAACAATGAAAAAATAAATGTTCAATAGTCTCTGAGGCCGAAAAACACAATGAACATCGATTTGGGGTATGGAGGTAAATTAGTTTGTCTCTAGTCTGCAATTTATTGTTACTAGTGACAATAGCTTTTCTCAAAACAAATTTTCATTTTTGTGATAAAATGATGTTGACATTTTTTCCTTAAAATATTAGTGACCAAGAAGTAATGGACATCGATAAAAAGAGCACGAATGACAAATATTGTTACTATTTTCAATTATTTTAATGACGATGATGTTGTTATAATAAAATGAAATACTGTTATGACCTTATTCGTCACTACTTTATATTGTTTCTGTTAACAAATTTGCCATAAATATGTAAAGTTACTGTGGACATATAGTTTGTTACACAATCCATAATTTTTAGTGTCAGTACTTTGTCACAAAAATGTTTCATAATTATGACAAAATTTCTAAATTAGTCATTATTTCATTAGTAACGAGGGTATTTGTGACAGGAGGTGATGACTTTAAAATTATTTACTATTAATAATAGTGACTGATATTACTGCTTTTAGTGACAACTTTTGTTTTCACTAAAAATACAATTTATTTTAGTACAAGTTGTTGATCCTCTTGTTATATCATAGTCACGCAACAAGTTAATATTCCAAACCCTCAAGAAGAGAATATCAATAATGAACTAGTAAATAATATCCAAGTTACAAATGATTAAGTGATACCATAAGAAACAACGTTACGCAGGTCTATAAGGGAGAAAAGATTAGTTATATGAGATGACTATATGGTGTATTCACTTGAGAACGAGTGTGACTTGAGCATTGATAAGGATCTAGTCTCATTTAAAGAAGCCTTGAAATGTAACAATTTTGAAAAGTGACTCAATGTTATGAAACAAGATTTAAAATCTATGGATGATAATCAAGTTTGGTAACTAGTTGAGCTACCTAAAGGCTCAATGCATATGGGTTGTAAATGGGTCTTTAAGACCAAAAGAGACTCGAAAAGTAATATTGAAAGGTATAAAGCTAGAATTGTAGTCAAAGGTTATACTTAACAGGATAGTGTTGACTTTAAAAAGTTGTTATCTCTAGTTTTAAAGAAGGTCTCTTTAAGAATTATAATGACATCGGTAGCTCATTATAATTTAGAGCTTCAATGAATGATTGTAAAGATTGTTTTTCTGAATAGTGACTTAGAAGAAGAAGATTATATGGGTCAAACAGAAAGTTTTGTGACTTCAGAAAAGGAAAATATGGTGTGTAAATTAAAAAAGTCAATATATGGTTTGAAACAGGCTTATTGAAAGTGGTATCTTAAGTTCAATGATACCATTACCTTGTATAGTTTTGTAGAGAACACTGTTGATAGGTGTATATGTATGAAGGTTAATGAGAGCAAGTTCATTATTTTGGTACTTTATGATGACAATATTCTTTTAGTTGCTAATGATTTGGGTTCGTTATATAATGTAAAGAAATTTCTTTCTAGTAACTTTAAAATGAAAAATATGAGTGAGGCATCCTATGTGATTGGAGTAGAAATATTTCATGATATGGAACAAGGATTATTAGGGTTGTCTCAGAAAGGATATATCAATAAATTATTAGAAAGATTTAGGATGAGAAAAATGCTCAGCATTAGTAGTTCCAATTTAGAAATGGGATAAATTTAGTGAAATACAATGTCCCAAAGTACGTCATAAATTCAGCCTTCATATTGGAAGTAGGAATTAGCAGACTGCTATATTCTAAGCATTGTGATTGCGAAACTTTTTCTTAGGGTTAGGTATTGTCGACAATATAGCTAGACTGCTAAGAATTTAATGTGATAATTTCACAACTATCTTT
>JANKYF010000002.1:24537725-24557910 GCA_029829435.1 Erythroxylum hondense
ATAAGGCTAACGTGGATGGCAAGAGAAGCTTACTTCTTTTGCCTTGTCATCTTTACATTAAATGGATAGAAGACAAAATGAAAGATAAAAGATGAGTGTGGTCGTTGGTTGAAAGAACATAAGAAAAGTTTGAAAGGAAAATAGTTTTCCTCTCTTCTCATCATCGTGCTTCATCATCTTCAAGCTTCTCATCCTCCTTTCTTCATCGTTGAATCCATAGCTCTCCAAGAATAAGGTAAGATCTAGCAGTCTTCATCTTATTCTAGCTATTCTCGGGTCAAAGGGTTTGCCCCGGTTAGGTTCTCCGATCTCTGCGTGGATATCGTTAGAGACGGTCTCCTTTGGTCGTTATGGTTTGAGTTTGTTATATAGTCACATGGATCCTAACTTTCTGGAAGGTCCCGGAACAAAAAATTTTGTTTTCCGCACCGTGGACATGTGATGCTCACACCGGAATTTTCCTACATGAACAACATATGTTAAAATAAATATATGGAGAGGATGTGTTGGGATCAATAGAGGGCATTATGAAGGAGGTATAAGTGAAACTAGGTTAACTTAGAGTAGTCTTGAAAGAGAAAGGAAATTTCAGTTTGAAAGTTAGAATAATGTCAAAAGAAAAGCATCAATATAATATAGCTATGTATAAAGTGAGACGTATCATTTTGGCCACAAAACAGATTTGGTCAAAAAAAACTTAGTATAATTTGCACTCATCATAAGAAATTGGGATATAATCAATTTTCAAGAGAATATGAACATACAAGAGAAGGGAGTTATGATGGTGGAGGTAGAATCTTTGAAAAAAAATCATACATGGGAGTTCATGCATCTTCTTACAAGGAAGTGGCTTATAGATGCAAATAGGTATACAAGAGAAAGTCAGTAGTACCAGAAAAAAGAAAGAAAAAATTCCTAAGTTTTGGTAGAAACTAAAGGGTATACATAACATAAATTGATAGATTATGATGAAATATTTTCTCTGATGATTAGTTGTACTTCTATCAGGACTTTAATGACATCAATAACTAATTAGAATATGAATTTGGAGTAGATTAATGGAAAAGTCTCAATAGTTTTTGGAGACGAAGATAACCTTTCTTATGGTAATTTGGAGAAGCAAATTTATACAAAGCAACCCAAAGGGTTTAGTCAACATAGAAAGGAGCATGATGTGTAAATTAAAGTATCACTTTATATGTTAAAAAAATCTCCTCATAAATGATATAAATGCTTTAACTCCTATACAATCTAGATTAGTTATTAAAAAAAGTGAGTATAATTGTTACGTATATGCTAAGAGCCTTAATGATAGATCATTTATTTTTCTACTACTATATATGGATGATATACTACTGCAAAGAGTATACATGATGTAAATGAACTGAATACCTTGTTAGAGAAGAAATTTGAGACAAAGGATTTGGTATTGCCAATAAAATACTAGAAATGGAGATTTGGAATGATAAAAGCTCTTTAAAATGTGGTTATCTTAATATATTTATATTAAGAAGGTACTAAAAATATTTAGAATGAGTAAGGCTAAACCTATAGGCACTCCATTGGGAATCATTCTAGGCTTTCCCTAAATTAGTTCCCAAAAACAAATGTAAAGATCAATGAAATGTCTAGATCGAGTAACATACACTAATGTTGCTAGATGTTTAATATCTGTAATAATTTGTACGATATTAGATTTGACCCATGTTGTTAGTGATGTTAGTAAGTATATGTCAAACATAAAAATAGCATTGGGAAGCAATAAATGGATATTTAAGTGCTTAAATGATACGTCAAACTATGAGATTGTGTTTGATAACTAGCAAGGTGAGTTTTTGATTATGGGATGTGTAGATTCAAATAATACATGAGATTTGGATAACAAGAAGCCTACTACAGATTATGTCTTTACTTTTGTAAGGCCTGCTTGTTGGAAATTAATGTTAGAGTCTATGGTTGCATTATCTATAATTGAAGTAGAATACATGATGGTAATGATGTTAAGGAAGCATTTTGGATTACAGGGCTAGTGAAAGGGGTGAAAATTGATCAAGTTGGAGTTCAAATATAGTGTGATAGTCAAACTGTGATTTATTTGGCAAAAAATCAAGTATATCATGTCAGGGCTAAGTACATAAATACGAGGTTTCAAAACTTCAGCAATTTGATAGCATTTGAGCATATGTTGCCAGAAAAAGTTCACACTTTGAAAAATGCAACAAACATATGACAAAATCGGTTACTCTAGCAAAGTTCAAGAATTGCTTGGAATTGGTTAAAATTTCAAGGTACAAGACATGGATACAATCTACCTAAAAAGAGTATATTTTTTGAAGTTTAGATTATTACGTATGACTCACATATACATTCATGGAATCTTAGAATTTTAGGAAAGAAATATCTTTTAAAAGCTTTTTTTGTGGACACGTAATGGGACACGAGCATGACCCAGATTGCGTCCCTTTTGATAGAAAGTCACGAACTATATATATGAGCGTGTTGGTTTGATGCAAGTATTTTAAAAGTATACATGATTTAGAATACGATCGTGTCATAAATTGTTTTATGCATAAGTAAAGAAGATAATAGAATCTACAGTTTAGGGTACAATCGTGTCTTAGGTCATATTGTAATGCACATAGAAGTAGGAGGATCCACGATCCAAGGAAATGACTATTCTAGATATCGTGTCATATTATGGAGAAAGACAATGAGATCTATAACCTGAAACAGAAGATACAACAATGTCCTAGAATGTGGCTATAACAGTTAGTTTTATCATAAAATAAAACACATTTTTTAGCAAATTTAAAATTCTAGAACTCTAAATCCACTAAAATCATGATTAAATTAGGTTAGACTTGGTAAAGTAGCTATTTAAATAAAAAATTCTAATTAACAATTACATATAAATACATTATTTTGAACATTTCCGGATCTTACATTTCAGCAAAATCTTTATAAAGATATGCTGATGTATACAAATATATTGTTCTAAATTTAAATTTATGTAACTATGGTCGTAATTATTCAATAGTAAATTAATCAATTGTGACTCTGAAAGATATAGACATACCTATTTAATTGAACTTTACTAATAAAATTTATATTCTTATATTCTTTCTTGGTTTTTTTTCACTATATATTTTCTGAACAAATGCTAATGAATGTAATGAGTAAGACACAGGATACCAAGAAAGAAAAGTTCAAATTCAAGCATTTTATCTATGCAGAGTAACTCTTTTCTTATCAGACACCGGCTTGAGGGCAAAAACTACTTCTGTATTGTGACTACGATGACTGTTGGTCATGAAGTCCAGGTGCCACACAGTAGATGGGCAAAGCTGCTTCCTTGTGCTTACGTCTTTTCAGGCATGGCTCCTTGTGGGATAATTCCAAGTTAGACATAATATTATATTGTAGAAATGCAAGAGACCCTTTTTGTTATAGCCATTCACAAGCATGAAAAGATTTGGTAGAAACTGTTATCCCAAGGAGGCTGGAACCTCTAAAGTCAAGTTCAAGCTTCTTTTTGTCAAAGCCGTTCTTGCGGTGCTTGTAGTTCTAGGAACTTTGTCCTTACCTGGTTAAAAATCTGGAACTTGTTATGCCTTTTTATTGTGTTCGTTCCACCATCACTACACTTGGCTATGGAGATCCGAATTTCTCAAACACAGATAAAATCAGAAACAGAAAGACACAGAAATCCCAGAAATCTTGAAACCCTGAATCCTCTGGAAAGACAAAACTCAGATAGGTTGAAATTTTCAAATCCTTCAAAAGTCACGTAAGCTGTTAACGTTGAGAAATCACATTTTGCTCGACCACTATAAACTAGTCAGATCTAATTTAAATTTTAGTTAAAATTTTAAGAGTTAAAAACGTACTAAGACTAGTTCACAATTCCCTATAAAGGATAACGACTTCGGACATGACCCCTATAGTATGACAGGCAGGGTGTGCAAGGCCCGGAACAAATTCACCAACAGCGTCTGGTAAATGAATCCCTTTTCAACAAATAAATTTTATTCTAACTTTCAATAAATTACAAGGGATGTCAATCAAAGTCACCCATAATTTACATGAATGTCACCTCTCAAACCAACCCATGAAGTTTACATAAACGCTACAGAATGTGTGGAAGATTGCACGTAGTACTAATACCTAGTCTGAGTTTTTATTTCTCATCTTTTAAAACCAGGCAAGAGCGATGAATGACACACTACACGCATTCATAACCAGTACAATCAGTTGAAAGGTTTCTTTTTCTTTGCATTGATATAAGAGAGTGAGCTTCTTTACATTTTGGCCACTTTGGCAACCTCTCTTCGTTCATCCTTAGCCTAGCAGCTACTGACTTCAGACCACTCCTCATGTAAGTTACTAAAGAAGTGACCAACTCCCTGCACAAGAAACCAGACCATATTGGTTACAGCAAATTAATTCATGACAAACAGTCTAAACTTGACAAATTTAAGCAAATAAAAAACTAGGGGTTATTTGTTTTCTGAAATACAAGATACAACCCAGTTACTGTAATCTAAACATTCTGTTTATACAGAGAGGACAAAAGTTGCAGCAGAAGGCAAGTAATCCAGTCGTTACAAAAACACACAAGAGACCCGACCTCATAAATTCAGTAAATTTAGTCTTATCTTCAAACGACACATGTTGGAAGAGGAACAACCTCAACAGTTACACCAAACAAAAGACAACCATAATTCTAGTTGTATGGCATTTTACTCAAATGATAACCTTGCTTGATCCAAATCTATGATGACTTGCGATGATATACCACCATGTCAAGTCCTAACCACACACCATTTCTTTTAGAGCTCCAGAAACTCAGACCACATATCATACCCCTAAGAAGTATATGAATCCACTTTTTCATCAAGTCCTCAAAAAGAAAAACAACAAATTCATCAAGACTCCAACTAAAGCCGTCATAGGCAGTTTCTGAAACCAAAAAAAAATGAAAATGCTCTCGCTTCTCAATGCATTATTTCCAAGCTGTACATGTTTTTGAAAAAAGGAATGGCAGCATTGCTATGAAGGAGGTGTAACTCTTTGCTTAACATTACACAACAAATACAGGGAGACAGAGTGGATTCTCATACTTAGAGCATATTCAAGTTAAATGCTCTACTATGAACTAATCCCAACCCAAACTTCAGCTTCCTAACTAATTGAACAATAGAAGAAACCAAGACTGTGCACAATAAGAGTGTATCCAAGAATGAGTACTCTTTAACATTTAAATGAAAGGTCAAGTAATTCATTTTCATTTCAAATAGTGGGAGGGAGATTTGAGCATGCATAATTATTGTGAAAAAGAATTAAACAAACCTACCTCAACCAATTTCATAATTTTGAAAACTTGAGATACCAATAAAAGAAGAAAAGCTTAAAACAGATTAGCATTTAAGACTCATATAAATGAGTAACAACCTCCTAGCATAGAAATAGTCAATAATATCCTACCCACATTGAAGCTTAACTTATATAGAAAAGCTACTTCTATCTCCTAAACTAATTATACAAGTAAAAATAAAGAGACTAAAACCCACTAATTCACATAAGACTAACAAACTTTCAATTTCTAATACAACTGCAAGCTTCCTCTATTAAATGTCTACTAGAATCAAAATGGTCCCTTATCACCGGTCCAATAGGTAAAACTTATTTGCAAGGAGATGCTGCCTTTCGCTCTCCCACATGTCAGATTGTCTTTTGAACATCTGGGCAATAGAAAATAAGACTCCAAATTTTCAGCATGAGGCGATTATGTTAAAGGAAGATTCCAAAATTACAGTATGTGTGAATACTGCTCAGAAAAAGGTGAAAGTAAGAAGGCTCGACAAATCAATAATTAATGATCCCCCATAAAGATGGACCAATAAGTCACATTTGGTTCAACATCAAGCACACTGATAAATAAAGAGAAACAAAAAGAAAACAGACAACAAAAAAGCAATGAAAAAAAGGGTCAAGTAAGTTGGCTTTAAACAAAATACTCAGTCAACTATCAAAGTGTAGCACATTGCTTTAATGTATATTTTTTACTTCTTTGGCAGGTTTGGCACTACAATTGAATGTTCAGAAGCAGAACTACTATTATGTTCAAAGATCAACCAAACAAACAAAGAAAGATTATAACTTACAATGGAGAGCAGGGAGAACGGCCACCATTTACGTAGAAAACGAACAAGTATGAATCGTAATGCTGACCATTGATGAGATAGAAACCTTGCAGTCTTCTTACACACTTGAATGACATTTTCTTGTATAGATGGATGGCGGCTATATTATAGGAAATGACATGCAAGTAAACAGCACGGCAAGTTGGTATAGTTGTAGCATATTTGATGACCTCACGAATAAGAGCACTTGCTGGAAGTCAAACAACCAATGAGTAATTAAACAGAAAACCATGAGAAACTTCTGCCACATTTAATTCTTTTAGATGTGCAACCACACAAACATATTAAACCACTGTACACGTCCATAGAAAGACAGGGAAAGGCAGGGGCATCCCACCTATGCCAAGGTTTCTGTAAGTTTCTACTACTCCAAGCGTCAAAATGTAGACTAGTGTTTCATCAGATTTTGAGGGGTCATATCTGAGCAAATCCCCTATCTGCAAGGCAACCATTCACCAACCAGAATAAGAAGAATCCACAAAATGCAATTTATGTGTTACGTATAAAAGTTACTAGTGAGTATAAAAATCCCTACATTTCATAAACTCAAAATATGAATTAAACATTTTACTCTCTTTCTCTCTTGTCTAAGTTTCTCTCTCTTCTCTCTCCCTATTCTTCTGGAACCACCTCTCCTCAGTTCATTTCTTCTTTAACAAAAAATAATCATATCAAATGTATCAGACCTTTATGATTCTCGACTAGGAAATTCCATAAACATGACAGAAGATGATTGGAACCATGAGTTGAAGAAGCTTGAAGATGGTATCCAAGAACTCAAGGAGTCTTAGATAGATAAACAAGATAAGAGCAATATTAAACTAATTTATGCAATCACAAAGAATGGCTCCTTCAGAGAGTACAAAGCTTGCTCTAGATATAGCAACACTCAACATGCAAAATCAAAAGTTTTATGATGGTGATAATGGCAGAAAAATGGACAATGATTTTGAAAAAAAGAGCACTGTGAGCAACTTGAATTTCAATATGAGGATTGTGGTGACTATAAAACAGGACAATGCTAAGTAATACATACGGAAGTCTTAATCTAGTGATTTGTCCACCATTATAACTGATGTTAATGGAGAACAATTTGACAGAGAAATTAATATAGCTCTATGTTTTCATGAACACCAACTTAAATACTTGGAGAAGAATAACAATCAACATATTATTGGATAATTGCAGAAATGTGATGAAAAGAAGCTTATTCTTGTCAAGAAGAAGAAGGGGTGGTTGTTTCCTTTTTCTGCCTTCTTCATACCTCCATCAGTTTAACAATTTTTTTGTAAAACCTTGAGGACAAAGTTTTCTAAGCTAAAGGGAATTGTTACATATACAAATTACTAGCGAGTATAAAAACCCCTGTAACCATTTCATAAACAAGAAATATGAATTAAGCATTTTACTCTCTCTTCGCTCTCCTCCTGGATTCTCCTCTCCTGTCCTATCCTCTCCTCTCCTGTGTTCTTCATTTCTTCTTTAATAAAAATAATCACAACATTATGTCATTAAACTTTCAGCTTAAAATTTAGAAACAGTCAAACAAGTTAAAAGTAGAAGATCAAAAGAAAGTCCAACACTTTATACAATTCAATTCCACTAGGATGCAGTATCATATTAGCATGTACGATGAAATCAAGGAAATACTTCTAAAATGAGTTAAAGTCAGACTATCTGGTCAAAGAAGGCCAAAATCTCCTTGGTAAAAATAATTTGTGTTCATCATGAGACATCAGCCAAGCCTCCAACAACTTTTGTATGGAACCACTTTATTCAAACATCTGGCAGAGGTGGAATCATAACCCAAAAACACGGAAGACCCAACTCACCTCACTCTCTTTTGCAAGCACTCGTCTTGCAGTAACGAATCCAATCAGTTCATCACTTTCACCATTAGGTCGACTACGATCAACAGCTGCCCAGGAAACAATACCTTGTTGGTTGACAGCATTTTGGAAAAACTCCGACTCATACCTGAAAGATCATACATTTTGGGAAAGGCACACTATAAGAGCCTCCGAGATCAATGTAAAAAAATTAAAAAAATCAGACTAGGCATTCACCTTATAGGAAACACATCAGAATGGATTCGCTCTAAGATATCCAGATCAGAAGGGTGTATGGGTCGGTAGCATATAGTTGGACGGTGAGAAGCTTTATGGTTTATCATTGACGAATTTGCTATTAATCCCCATTAACGATATTGTACATGGGAAGAAATTCAACAAAGGGGTGCCTCCATAGATACCACATCAGTTGGGATTTCCATGAGAGAGTGTAGTGATGGTCTTGATAGAAGAAGGAATGGGGCAGATGATGGTGAAGAGAAAGAGGGTGACGGGCGTTGAAATAAATGTGAAGAAACAGAGAGACCGACCAAGACCGAACGCCAGGAAGATTAAAATCGAGAGAAGAAGAACAAGCAAGCAAGGAGCCAACCAAGACACGCTTCTTTTTTCATTTTAATTACTTTTGTCTTCATCTATTTGATAAAATACAATTTTGGAACAATTAAGTTTGGGAATTGGGTCTGATCTGATTGGATTTTTAATATATTTTTAATAATTACAAGAGGAGTTTATTTCTGAACAATTCTCAACGAGTACAGTAATACTACCGGCTGATATTAGTACACTGCCGAGCTATCTCATAACAAAATTTGGTACTACCTGTTATTGAAATACTAGTCAGTTATCAGATTTTATTATAATTTTTTAAAAATTAAGGACTAAATTGAAATTTTGAAAAATTTAGACCCCCATTCGGCTTGCATCTCTACTCTCTTGCTCTCAAGTCTCATCCCGTCAGCCATCTTCAATTTTAATGGGGCATCAAAATAGCAGAGTTTTTTGTCAGCGGTGCTGCAGTAACATGAAGCCCAGATTTTGTTTTTGTCTTAGATTTCTATTTTGTTTAGGACTCCTGAGTTGGTAGAATAGCTATTTTATTTCCTGATTTTTAGGACATGTTTACGACTATAAATACTTAGTTTTGGTGATGTTTATAGGGTACTTTTATTCAATATTTTTCATTCTATAAAACTATGCAATTCTAGGTTTTGGAATTGTGTTGTTTATTTCACTTTCGTACTGCGTCAGGTAGTATTAAAGCCTTGAATCTCATGAAACTTGTTCAATCTAACAATGACCAATAATCCTAATGACGATGATTAGGGTTTATCCGATGTTTGAAGAAAGCGCGAAGAACACCAGATGTCTATTCACAACATTGAACAACAATTAACTACAATCAATGAGCAGTTGCAAACTTTGTTACAAGGTGACAATAACCAAAGAATTGGAGATCAAGCTGCCAGGGAAGTTGCCTTTGCACAACGACCACAAATTCCAGTGCCTGCCATGAAAACTTAAGACTCGAGTGATCACGAAGAAATTATACAAAGAGAGAACCTTCGTTGGCAGAGAAAAGGTGACCATGAATACAAATTGATGGTAGATATTCCATCCTTTAGTGGTGACCTTGATATAAAGGGCTTCCTAGATTGGTTAGAAGAAGTAGATGGGTTCTTTGGCTACATAGAAATTTCAAAAGAGAAGAAGGTAAAATTGGTTGCTTATAGGCTAAAGGGAGGAGCTTCAGTATGGTGAACTCAATTGAAAGACAATAGGAGAACAGAAGGACGAGCTCCTGTGTCTTCTTGGGAAAGGATGAAACAACTACTAAGAAGAAGATTCTTACCTCCAGATTATGAGCAGTATTTGTTCGATCCTTATCAAAACTACGTACAGGGAAGAAAGAGAATCCATGAATATACAATATAATTTTTAAGACTGGTAGTTCGCAATAATTTGGCAGAAAGCGAACCACAATAGACTGCTAGATACTTGAGAGGTTTGGAATCAACAATTAGAGAAAAGATTGGTGTTCGTATGGCATTGAATGTTTATGATGCAAGGAATTTTAGCTATGAGAGTTGAGATGTTGATTAACCAAAAATTAAGAGAGAATAGAAAACATGAAACAATGAAAGCACAGTGAGTGAAAAGGGAAAGGAAGTTATAAATTCCACTCATACGCAAGGTACTGGCATGAAGGGAAATAATTATAGTCGTGGAAATTCAAACAAGCAAACCACCTCGATTCCTAAAAGTACAAACCCTTACGTGAAACCTACTCCTTTCAAGTGTTTTAAATGTGTAGAACCCGGTCATCGTTCTAATGAGTATTTAAGAAGAAAATTTGTTAATACAATAGAGCAAACTGAAGAACCATATGAGGAAGACGAATGCAGACCTGATGGAGATGAAGATGATAACTTGTATGAAGAAGATGCTTTTATTGGTGTCATTAGGAGGTTGATGATTTCCATGAAAGAACATGAAAATTTGCAAAGACATGAATTGTTTCGCAGTAGATGTATGGTAGAAGGTCATCTTTATGAACTGATCATTGATGGAGGAAGTCAAGAGAACATCATCAACAAAGCAATAGTACAGAAATTGAAGCTACCAACCGAACCTCATCCGGACCCTTACAATATTGCATGGATCACAAATTTGGGTGATATCCTCATCATAGAAAGATATAAAGTACCATTCTCTATCGGTAAATACTTAAGTGAACATTATTGTGATGTTGTAGATATGGATGCATGCCAACTTTTGTTAGGAAGACTATGACAATATGATGTTGATGCATCTCACTCTAGTGGGGAGAATATGTATTGATTTTTGAAAGATGGAGTAAGGTGTAAATTGGTACCTATAGGTGGAAAAAAGACATCAAAGCCAAATGAGGGAAAGAAGCCATTATTAGAAATAGAGAATAACAGGGGAAGCTTTGTGAATGAAATGAAAGAAACAAGGGAGGTACACTTATTGATAGTAAAATGGGAAGAAGAGAGTGAGAAGGAATAGAGCAAAATTCCCTTAAAGGTACAACCCATTATAGAGGAATTTGTAGAGGTAGTGCCTAATGAATTACCTCTTTTGAGAGATATCCAACACTAAATTGACTTAATTCTTAGGGTTAGTTTGCTAACCCACCTTATCACTGAATGAGTCCAAAGGAAAATGATATTTTGAGGGAGAAAGTGGAGGAGTTGATTAAAAACGGGTATATTAAAGAGAGCCTGAGTCTATGTGTTGTTCTTGCTTTACTAACGCCCAAGAAAGATGGTAATTGAAGGATGTGTGTGGATAGCAGAGCGATCAATAAAATTACTATAGGGTATAAATTTCCTATACCGAGGTTGGATGATATGTTGGATCATCTTAATGGACAATAATTTTTTCTAAAATTAATCTTAGAAGTGGCTATCACCAAATTCAAATTAGGCTAGGAGATGAGTGTTGCTTTCAAAACTAGAAATGGATTATTTGAGTGGTTGGTGACGCCTTTTGGGCTAACCAATGCCCCTAGCACTTTCATGAGGTTAATGAATCAAGTTCTGAAGCCTTTTACAAGCAAGTTTATGGTGGTATATTTTGATGACACCCTTATTTACAGCAAGTCAAAAGAAGAGCACTTTGATCACTTGAAAACTGTGTTAGAAGTATTGAGGGAAAATAAATTATATGCCAACCTAAAGAAGTGTATTTTCATGGTTGAAAGTTTGTTGATCCTCAGTTTTGTCGTAGGGAAGGATGGTGTGAAATGTTGGAAAAAAAATAGGAAATGGCATGTACCTAAAATTGTTGGGGATGTAAGAAGCTTCCATGGACTTGCAACATTTTACAGGCGTTTTATCATAAATTTCAGCAGCATTGTGACTCCTATTATTGAGTGCTTAAAGAAGAGAAGGTTTAAATGGGGAGAAGAACAATAATAAAGTTTTGCATTTATCAAAAAGAAGTTGTGCACAACACCTGTTTTAACTCTGCCCAATTTTGATAAATTATTTAAAGTGGAATGTGATGCTAGTGGAGTTGGGATAGCAGTTGTATTGTTTTAAGAAAAGAGGCCAACTGTTTTCTTTAATGAGAAGTTGTGTGATGCAAAACAAAAATGGGCTACATATGATAAGAATTTTATGTTATTGTGAGAGCTTTGAAGATTTGGAAACATTATTTGATTCGGAAAGAATTTATTTTATACACAGACCATCAAGCCTTGAAGTATTTGGGAAGTCAAACGTAATTGAGAATGAAGATGCACTCTAGGTGGTCATCTTTTATTGATAAATTTCCATACAAACTGGTTCATAAATCTGGAAATAAAACTATTGTGGCTGATGCATTAAGTAGAAGAGTTTCCATGATTACAACCTTGAGTATGGAAGTGGAGGGTCTTGAATATTTAAAAGAATTGTACATGGATGATGGAGACTTTAAGGAAAAATGGAATTTGTGCTTGGAAAAAAAACCCATGATGATTTTTATGTGTAGGATAGATTTTTTATGAAAAGAACCAACTTTGTGTTCCAAGGACGTCACTTAGAGAGAAGGTGATTAGAGAATTACATGGTGGAGGCTTAGCTAGTCATCTTAGCAAGACAAATCTCTTGAAGAAGTAAGGAAGAGGTACTATTAGCTAAAGATGAGAAGGGATATTGTTTCTATTATAGAAAGGTGTATAACTTGCCAAACTTAGAAAGGACAAGTTTCTAATGCTAGTTTGTACATGCCATTGCCGATTCCTAATGCTATTTGGGAATATGGACTTTATGTTACGATTGACAAGAACACAAAGAGGTATGGTTCTATCTTTGTAGTGGTTGATCGATTTTCAAAAATGACACATTTTCTACCTTGTAAAAAGACAGCAGATGTTAATGTAATTGCAAAGCTCTTTTTTAGAGAAGTGGTGAGACTTTATGGTGTTCCTAAATCAATTACTTTTGATCGTGACACTAAATTTTTAAGTCACTTTTGGAGGACTTTGTGGGGATTATTTGATTATACTCTTAAATTTAGTAGCACAGCTCACCCCCAAACCAATGGCCAGACAAAGGTCGTAAATTAAACTTTGGGAAATTTGATAAACTGTATATATCGTGACAAGCCAAAGAGTTAGGATTTTTTTATTGCACAAGCTAAATTTGCCTACAACAATGTTGTTCGTAGTGGCCTTGGTCGTTCTCCATTTTCGATTGCTTATACCAAGGTACCAAATATAGCATCCCACTCTCACAGGACACATACTTGACATCCTGAATGATATTCGAATACTTACGCCACAAGGGTGGAATGCTAGAGTAATCACGACACTAACTTAATCATGGCATCATCATTTAATGCGTAAATTTCACACTATTTAAAAACCCAAATTCCTCATTTCATTTCATAAAACTGAATATGTACATTGTAGCATTTCATATTTCATCCCTATATACAACATCTACATATATACATTTTTAAAAACTATCAAAGTTTACATCTCTGTATACAAACACGCTACATACATGAGGAATTATACAAAAATGCTATCTAGATCCTTCAGTCTCAATTGACAGATCTTTGATTCATTTCTTCTTTCCAAAAGTACAAAAATTAACCATCCTCAATAGTTCACTCAAATCATATAACACATCACATATCACATATCACATTCAAAGCAGTCAAGCAAATCATTTTGATTGTTTAAAACATATATATCAATTATAAATGCAATGCACATGAGACTTACTTTCGTTTATTACTTTGTTATGACCGAATGTCTTTTTACTAGCCCATATCCCTTGTGGATATCGAGCTTGTTTCAGATAATATCCCATATTCCTTAGTGGATACCGGGTATATTCACAACTGAACTAGAGGCTCTTATCACATTCTGAGCTTTAAACTCCTTTTCCGTGGCTACTTCAGTCACAACAGCCTTTATATTGTTATGCATTCATGTAATGAAACGCATCACATTCACATTTATCATCGGGCCTTAGTCCAACATTCTACATAAATGTTGAGTATTACTTATTTCATCAAATTCACATACAAGGAGCAATTCTAATATCATATTCATGCATCAAACATCTCAGATATTCAATGTTTGGAATCAACACAATCACGTTCACAAAATAATTCAATATAGAATTTAAAACAAACAATTATTCACGTGAGGCCGTCTAGGTTACTCATAGTTTGCTCCAGAAAGCTATTGCCTTGAAGTCCCGGCAATGTCTGGATGTGGTCGCTCAAATCACTCTTTTAAATCATGCAATACATACATATTTACACACATCACTACTTTGCACAATTATAAGTATTCATTTATGCACAAATGTGTATATGGATTATGTACAATGCATACTCAATGACAATCCTGAGTATTTTTCTTTTATTTTCATCTCATGATCATTCATACTTAGAAAATCATATATGCCTAATTTGAACTTAGGTTTACACCTCAATATTACAAACTCATTCCAAGTTCATCACTCAATTGATCATTCTAGCTTTTTCTCAAAACAGCTTTTTCGGGTCAATTTTTCAATGGTCATTATAACAAGGAAATTGAGGTATTTAGGTACCAAATTCTCTAAAAACATGTTCCCATATATCTTAAGTTTCTAATGACACCAAATCCTCACAATTTGGTTTAGTATTCAGTAAGTTATACACAAAATACTTCAAACTTTACTCAAACTACAACAGTATTCAGTACTCAACTTCAAGCCAAAATTTGAAACTCTTAGAGATAGAATTAAAATTATATTCCTTCATGAAATTTGTATCCATATGTCTGTAGTTTAATATAAACTTAAAATCATTCCATTTGGATATGTACATATCAAGTTACAACTAAAATACAGATGTCTATTTAGTGAAAACACTCCATTTAACAATATTCTAGCACACTTCTTCATTTTCATCCTAAATTCATCAATCAATCATTATCAATCCTTTCCTAATGAATTTAGATGGCCATGAATTTTGGTGGAGAGGAAAGACAATGTACGAGGAGTTTATGGTTCAAATTCAAGTCAATTGGAGGTCCGAAGAAGAAGTTATGGTCAAAAGAGTGAAGGATGTTTAAAACTCTAAAAAATCACTGCACCTTCACTGTGACAATCGATCGTGCATTTCCAGTTGGTTGCTCACTATCACGATCATTCTTGTATAAGATCGTGCTATACCCGATAGCTCCCTCTCAGTCACAATCATGCTTGTGCATGATCATGCACAACATGATCATGCACTTCCGGATATCTCCTTTTTGTCACGATCATGCATCTGCACGATCGTGTAACTCCTCTTAGGTTC
This sequence comes from Erythroxylum hondense, assembly GCA_029829435.1. Classification (NCBI taxonomy): domain Eukaryota; kingdom Viridiplantae; phylum Streptophyta; class Magnoliopsida; order Malpighiales; family Erythroxylaceae; genus Erythroxylum; species Erythroxylum hondense. The sequence continues at coordinate 24,553,093 of JANKYF010000002.1, forward strand.
CCTTCTGTCACGATTGTGCAACTCCTCTAGGGTTTCCTCTCTGTCACGATCGTGCTTGTGCATGAGAGTGATAGATGAAAGTCACCCAGATTTATGTAACTGCATATTTTCTTATCTTTTGTTTATTCTAATGTTTCTAACTTATGTTCTTATTATTTCCTCTTCATTCCTACTTCCATTTTAGCTCAACTCAATCATAAACAAATAAAAATCTATGATTAATCACAAACATCACAAACTGAACATAACCTACACACAATCTTTATATTTTTTTGTATGTCTTCATCTTCATCATCACCTTCATTTCATCTCTAACTTATCATTTTAATTCTTCCCATATCATGACATCATATTACTCCTTTTTTCTTAACTCTAGACTCATTTTAGTTCATCTCTGAAATACCCAAAGAGATTCACGTAATAACAGTGAGCATAGAGCATACGCCTATCATCTTTCCATGAATTTTCTACACTCTTTTTATACATATTTTCAATAATCTATCTATCTTAAAAAATCATTTCAACAACATCTTATGAATTATTGATCATCATAAATACAAAAACAAGACACCAATATTCTCATTCTTCATCCATGATGCATATGTATAATGACCACTATTCTTATGATCATGTAATATCAATTAATCACCATATTTGTTTCATATTCATACTACTCATAAGAACTAACATGATACTTACTTGCTAAAACTACAAGTTCTTCAAAAACACCAAGAAGCCTTAACTTCTCATGCAACCCACGTACATCATCATGAAGGATGGGAGGTTTAGGCTTCTTGTGGCAAATGATGAAGGCAACAAGGTGAGAGTAGTAAGCGAAAGAAAAGAGAGCTAGGTTCAACGTTGATGAAAGTTGGTTACGAAGAAGAAGAAGAAGAAAGTAAGAACAAAACAATTAACTTGGTCTATTATTAAACTAGTCCAATCAACTCCAATTTCTACTCCAATTGTCTCCCAATTTTCAATGTCACTTGTCAACAAATCTCAAAGTCATTTATAAAATTTTCCACTATCATTTAACTCTTATTTCTACTACCATTTATCAATTGTTTTGTCACTTGGCATTTTCCCTAGTCCAAAAAATACCCAAATTTTCAGAATTTTTCTAAATTTCACCAAAAATTATAAATCAGTAAGTACACTCTCCCAATCAATTTTTAACACATATAAACCACAATTCTCAATATAATCATGTTTATACATCAATTATACCTGAAAAATGTCAATGAATGCATGTACAATCATTTTAATGTTCAAAAATCAATATTCACATGTGTGTTTATACTATATTATGCATGAGCATGTAATGCACTTTCTAACTTCTCAATAATCTCTCATATACACTATTCTAGGGTTCTAACCCTTAATATGAGATAACGGGACGTTACATCAAATCATGCTCTTGATCTTGTGAAATTGTCAAAATCTTCTAATTTTTCTTTTGGTGCTGAGAAGTTAGCTAAAAAGGCTCAAGAAATTCAAGTAGAGGTGAAGGAAAAATTTGAGAAAGCAAATGCAAGGTACAAAGCCTATGTTGATCCACGAAGGAAAGTGCAATTGTTTGATGTTGGAGATGAAGTCATGGTGTTCTTGAGTAAGAATAGAATTGTTGGGGGTAATCATCGCTTTTGGCAGAAGAAATAAGGTCCATTCAAAGATTAAAAGAAAATTAATGACAATGCCTATGTTGTTGAGCTACCATAACAGATGGGTAACATTTCTTCTACATTTAATGTTGCAGATCTTTCACCATATTTACATAATTATGAGTTAGGTTATGCCAACAAGAACTTGAGGTCGACTTCTTTGCAAATGGAGGTGGATGATGGGGCATCAAAATAACATAGTTCTTTTTCAACGGTGCTGCAGTAACGTGAAGCCCATATTTTGTTTTTATCTTAGATTTCTATTTTGTTTGGGACTCTTGAGTTGATAGTAGAATAGCTATTTTTTCATAATTTTTAGTACATGTTTAGGACTATAAATACTTGGTTTTGGTGATGTTTATAGGGGACTTTTATATGATATCTTTCATTCTATAAAACTTGACTCTCTTAATCAGTTTCTACAATTTTGGGTTTTAGAATTATGTTTTTTTATTTCATTTCTATGCTACGTTAAACTTTGCGCCTCTGGTTGCCACACCACATGTAACATCCCATCACCGATGGGAAGGGTAAATTGGTCATTTGGGACAGGTTAGGCGAAATATGAATGGTAATTTTTGCACATGCACATGATTTGTACATGCATTCATGACATTTCCCGGCATATGTATTTTTGTGAAATATGTGATAATTGTGTTTGAAAAATTGAATTGAAGTGCTCTAGGTGTGTTTTACATTTTTAGGGATTTGTGGGAATTTTTCGAGGTACTTGCCCAAACCAGAAAATTTCCAACTGGCTGACTGAGTGGGTTTTCCGTACTGAAAAGTACTGCCTAATGGCACTGAAATAGGGGATAAATGATTTTTTGGGATTGTCATAGAGCCATGAGTATTAGATGGATTAAAGATTAATTTGTATTAGGGTTCTTTGATTAAATGGTCTTAATTAAGGTTTTTTTGTCTTTTTCTTCATCAAGAGCCAAGTGTCCTCCTCATTTAATATTTTTGTCTTAAGCTATTCTTACACTTACGACACTCCTCCTTCAAGAAGTCACCAAATCACTTTGAAAAGCCATTTTTTTCTCCTCCATCCGTGGGTGCTCATCCTCCCTTCTTCGTTGGTTTCTTTCATCCATACTTAGAATTTCTCTTGTTTTCTTGCTTGCTCCTCCCTTCTCCACTTATCTAGACTTTCATACCCTATGTGCTCTTTCTTCTTTTATGCATAAAAATCTCAATCCTTGCCTTAAAGAGTGGTAACCTTAGGTGTGAAGAGAGGTTGAGAAGTTTGAGTGAAGCTTGGAAAATTGAAGAGTTGAAGCTTGTTTAGGTGAGAATGAAGTTGTCTATTCTTTTATTGGTAATTAGAAGCATCTATGGTGATTAATTGTGCATAAATTTCATGAAGATAGTGGTTAGATTGCTTGGGCATGAGTGTATGTATGTATGAGATTGAATGACTAATATGTGTTGAATTGGTTTTTGATTAGTTTTGATGTTAGAGTGATGGTAGATGAGTGGTAATGAAGTAAGGAAATTGTGTATGTTGTGCTGCCAAATTGGGATTAATTACTCAAGTAATTGTTTTGATGAATTTATGGCTGAATTAGAGGTCCAAATGGATGCATATTGATGTAGGTAAAGTGATGAAATGAAAAGAGTTGAGGTAGGGAGGAAATCTGGAAAATGTGACTTTGTGTAGGTTTCAGATTTTGGCTCATAACTTTTGATATGGTTGTCCAATTGAGCTGAGGTTTGTTTTAAATTAAACTTAAGAAGTATGGCTAGATTTCATATGAAGGAAGTTTTGTCCAATTCTGACCTTAAGGATTTTAATTTTGGCATGCAAAGTGAATTGTTAGGTGCTGTGTGAACAGTATCCGAACCTTGTGACCTGAAACTTTGATGATTTTTTTAGGATTGAATTGGATTGAATTTGCTACTTTGGTCTTCATGAAAGTTGAAGATTTTTGTGTTAGCTTTCTAATGCCACTAAGTATGAATTTTTTTGATTTGTAGGTTAAAAGTTATGGTTTGTTAATGTTCAGGTGGTAATTCAGCCCAAAATGTGTGTTGGTGGGCAAATGCTCTAAGTGCATAGGTTTTGTGCTTTCTGTATTCTGATATTAATTTTGGACTGTTAAGGGTAAAATTGGCTCAAGTGACCTTCTGGAAAGTTGTAGAGGATTGTTGTAGCTTTCTAATGAGGTATTATTTGCGAATTTTGGATGTAAGGATTGTAAGATATAAATTTGTAAAGTTTTGTTATGGTTTAGGTTAAACGCTGATTTCATAAACCTTAACTGGACAGCCACATTAATGGAAGAATTTTACCTAGTTAGAGATGGAATTTGGTTCTAAGTCCTTCTTGAGAATTGTAGTATATTGTCTGAGCTTTTATTGCTATATGGTGTGGAATTTTTCGCCAAAGGGATGTGGAGTTATGAATTTTGGAAGATTGGCTTATTGTTGAGAATAATTTGGGTAGGCAGAAGCTTTACTTGAGAATTTGATTTGGTAAGAGCTAGAAATGGCTTCCAAGCTGTTCATGAAAGTTGTAGCATTTGTTTTACTCTTTTGATTGATATGAAATTTGGAATTTTTGTCTAAGGGGATGAAAAGTTATGATTTTGGAAATGTATTGCACTGTTATGGTAAATGTGTGACTAGGCAGTGTCTTTGATTGCAATTTTGACACCCTTAGAGGTGGAATTGGTTTATGAGCTCTCTTGAAACTTGTAGGATTTTTCAAGATCTTTCCAACGAGATCTAATTTGTGATTTTTGGATGTGTGTGTTAAAAGTTGTGTAGTGGGGAAGAAAGGAAAGTTGGTTTTTGCAAAATAGGACATTGATTTTTGAAAAATGGATTTATATATAAAAAAATAGAAATTGGGCGACTGCTCGCACCTCGCGAGGGCGAGCTGGATAAGACCGTGGTGGTCAAATTAACATTATGTTTGGAGGGTGGTATATAACATTATGTTCATCGATATTCAAAATCTTGGAAATTTCCGACACATAAGTTTTTAAGTGTGTAAAATCGAGTCCATCGGATGGATAAGACCGTGGTGGTCAAATTAAATATATTCTAATGCCTTAGAGGTGATTAGACATGATTTATAGACTTATTAGACATTTAGAAAGACAAATTGGAGAAGTAGGTGTACATATGGACTTACTTGCAAAATTTG
>JANKYF010000002.1:25063111-25078090 GCA_029829435.1 Erythroxylum hondense
CAATTTCAATTCAACTTCAACATTCACAAATGACAAAAATCAATCAACGTCAATATCCATTCCCATTTCTCATTCTCAGCCGAAATCAACATTCAATTTTTTACCCAAATCTAACACAACAACACAAATTTTTAAGCCCAAATCCACCATCATCTAACAACCAATACAATCACAGAATCAATAATTTTCAAAATGCCATGAAAAATGAAAAAAATCAAAACACATACACCCCAAAACAATCGAGTCTTCGTCAATCCGGGTCGACATCAGGTCGTGTGGTGCGTTTGAGCTAAGGTGGTTGTGTGCTGCGTCAAAGGAAGAGAGACGATGAGGAGGAAGGAAAGGATCAAAGGAGAAGGAGTGCTGGAGTGGGTTGAGGTCGAACTGTCGAAGGGAGAAATAAGAGATTGCCAGCCGCACGAACCAACAATCGAAGGAGGAGGACTGAAGGACTGGAGGAGACGTCGACAGCGAGGAGGAGACGGCGAGAAGACGACGACTTCACGGGGAGACATCGAGAGAGAGATCAGAGAAGACAAAGAGAGAGGAGGCCAGCGACGTTCGTGGAAGAAGAACCGAAGAATCCAGAAGGGGGGTAATTAGGATTAAAACTTTCAGAAATTGCAAATTAGTCCTTGCAATTTTTGGAAGTTAGGGTATCGACCGGAATTGATGGTTCCGGCCGGTATCTACCGGTAAACGTTGATACCGACCGGTATTTGAGATCGGTACTAGCGTTCACCATTTCGTACCATTTACCAACCGGTACGGTACGAAACTCAACTCTTTGATATAAGTTATGTATAGAATTGATATTCTTCAAACTTTTATCAAGTTACAAAACCAACATACATTACCTTGATATTACTTCTTGCATATTATACTTAAAGAACATGTTTTAAGTTTGAAATTATATATGTTTAAGATTCATTAGAACTTTAATTAAATACTTTATAACTTATTTTTAAGTATTTGTTTGTCTTGCTTATTTAATTGACCTTAGAATTGAGTTTTAGTTTTAGCATGGTGGGACCTTCAAATTTACCTCTATCATAGACTATGAAGGAGGAGAAATATATAATTTATAGTTAAGCGGGATTAATTGATGACATTACAATTCATATGCACATTAAAGGACTTGGGCTATAAAGAGGTTGAAGTTTTTAATTATAAATTTCCGTAGGAGTCTTCTGAGGATGACATTAAGAGACTTAAGAAGTGAGGCTTACATCTTTGACATGATTAATTTAATTGAAAAGAAAGGCTATGAGATTATGGAGGTATTTTTTAATAATGTTGTGTATTCCTTATTGAGACATAACAAAGGATGTTTAGAAGATAAAAGTGAATAAGTTTATATAAGGTTGTAGATGTAAGAAAATAGTGCATGCATCATATACATACGGTACGGAAAACAAAATTTTTTTTGAGACTTTCTGAAGTCCAAAACCTGTATCTATACAAAGAGATACCATAATTCTCAAATCACAATTACCAAAGGAGACCGTCTCTAATGGTATCCACACAGAGGTCAGAGAATCTAACTGAATCAATCTCTTTGATCCAAATATAGCTAGAACAAAGAAGAGAGTGCTAGCTCTTACCTTTGTTCTTAGAGAGAGGAAGAAGATGAAGATTGGTAGAAGATGGAGAGAGCTTTGGAGATGGCTTGAAAACTTGGTTTGTGAACTTGTTAAAAACATGAACAATGTAGCCTTATGTCTCTAATTTAATCCAAATCAAAAACCATCTCATTTGAATAACTACAGAACAAGTTATGGATAAAAAACAGAAGCATGATCAGTTAAATTGTTATAGCTAGCATTTTCCAGTTCCCTCTCTTTCTCTCTTCCAATTTTTTTTCTAGATTTTTGTAAGTCCCTACATTTTACACCTAACACATCCTTTCTACTTCATTTCTTCTTCATTCTCAACTCCATTTCAACTCCAAAACATTCACAAGACAAATCATGATCCATAATTGATCATTAACCCAAAAACAGAACATAAACATTCATCCATTCATTTTCTGCACTCATCTTAACCCTATGAAGATGATCATTCAACCTCCAAAACATCTCTATAACAAATTATAAATCATTAATCATCATATATATACAAAACAAGAAATTTACGTAAGCATTTCATCACCTACGTTCATCATACATAAAACACCATTATATATCATTTAACCTCTAACAACCATCATAAATACTTCATTTAACCTTGCCCATGTTATTTAAAGCATAACTTACTTGGTTTAGCTTCAAATCTTCAAAACTACACTTAGCCCTAGCTCCCAAGCATCCTACGATCTTATCTAGAAGGTGGGTAGGCTAGGTTTTTCTTGTGAAAAAGAAGAAGACATTATGGAGGAAGTGGCAAGTGAAAGATGAGAGAGAGCTAGTTTCAATTTGAATGGAGATTGGCATCAAAAATCATGGAGAAGGAGAAGGAGAGAGCCACGAAAATGAAGAAGAAGAAAGTGAAAATACAAGACTTTTTAATTGTCTTTCAAATATATGATAGCATCGTGGGAGGCAATAAGGAGGGTCTTTAAAATTAAAAGAGTAATGACTTAAGACATGGTTTGGCAAGTGACACTTGTCACTTGTCATTTGCCACTTGTCCAAATTCCCATAGATTTAAACTAGTTCTCTTATTTAACTAGTCCAATCAATTTCAATTTCTACTCCAATTGTCTCCTAATTTTCAATGGTACTTGTCAATAAATCCCTACATCATTTATAAAAATTTTCATTACCATTTGACCCTTATTTTTACTACTATTCATCAATTGCTCTGCTATTAGGCATATTTCCTAGTAAAAAATACCCTTAAATTTCAGAAAATTCTCAAATTTTATCAAAAATTATAATTCACTACTTATACACTCCAACTCAATTGATAACACATATAATTCACAATTCTCAATATAATCACATTTATAGATCAATTATACTTGAAAAATGTCAAATGAGTGCATGAACAATTATTTTAATGTGCAAAAATCACTATTTACGTGTGTGCGTATGCTATATTATGCATAAGCATGAAATGTATTTTTTTTCAATCTCTCTTTGATCTCACATGTGCAAATTTTAGGGTTCTAACCCTTGGTAGGGAACGGGATATTACAGGTTTACTCAATTGTCCTTGCCCATTAATAAACCTTTTATAATATCCAGATAGCACCAGAAATCCTCGTAGTTTTCAAATGTTTTACAGTTATGACCAATTCGACATTACACTCACCTTTTGTGGATCTGTCGATACTCTTTGGCCACTAATGATGGTTCCCAAATATTTTGCGTGGTCAACCCTAAAGGAAGACTTAGAGAGCTTCGTATATAATTGTTGTTAAATTAGAATCTCCAACACCAACCTTAAATGGTTCAGAAGCAACTAAAAGTATTTGCTTTATATTAATATTCATCGAAAAACACTAACATAAACCTTCTTAGGTATGCTTTAAAAATCTGGTTCATTAAGCTTTGAAAAGTTACAGGCGTGTTCGTTAAATTGAAAGGCATTACAAGAAATTCATAATGCCCTTCATGCATTCTAAAAGCTATTCTATATATGCCTTCTTCATACACTCTAATCTGGTGGTATCCGGCTAGCAGATCCAATTTTAAGAAGCATCACGCACTTTGTAATTCATCGAATAGCTTCTCCACCATTGGAATGTGAAACTTATCCTTAATTGTGCATTGATTAAGACCTTTATAATTAACACAAAACCTCCAAGTCTTATCTTTCTTTTTAATCAATATCACAGGAGTGGAGAAGGGACTAATGCTTTGCCTAATTATCCCTTACTGTAGCATGTCTTCCACTAGATTTTCAACAACATATTTCTAAACTCTGGTATATATATAAGACCAAATATTCATAGCCTCTGTTGTAGCGCCCCCTTACCGCAGGGTACACACCGAGACGCCCGTAGGTCATTCCGATTCATATCCTACGATAAGGGTGAGCTACGAACAATCTCTACTATACTTCACATGGCATCATAATAATAAAACATCAGTATAAAAACACAAAATTTTTGAACCAAATTGTTCCTCACTTCATTTCATTAAAAATCAAAAGTTTATACATCTGTCAGCGATTACTGTCTGTACATCACTCCAAAAACCTAACAAAAAATACGTCACCTCTATCTAGGTCATCCCAAAAGTCCCAGCTGACCGACCTGTGAGCCATGACTTCTCTTGCCAACACAATCTACACGACAGGAAAAGTCCCTCTGGAGCTAGGAGTCTACTCTCAGTCTTGAAAAATATGTTGCAATTTTGGTGAGTTTGTGAACTCAGTGAGGTAATCCATCATCGATGGTTCACTCAATTCATGCAACAATCAAGTATATCACAGTTATTTCATAATTTCACATACATCAGAAGTATCACATGGTCCCACAATTAACACTTTTATTTTCACATAAGTATAAGGCATTTTGCCTTTCACTCAATCAAAGAGATTAAACCAAATGCATATGAAACGTGCATGTGACACTTTTTCAATTTATTATGGTGTTGTGACCGAACGCCTGAACTGTCCCAATATGAGCACATTAATCGTTGAGCCTAGGACAATAAATCACTGTGAGGCTTGAGGCCCAAATACAATCGTTGAGCTTTTAGCTCTCGGTGGCTGCTCCGATCACTACTGTCATTATCCAATCATGCATTCATGCATGGAATGCACATGTTACAATTAAGCAGTATATATATCACAATCAACACATGTGTCACAACGTATCACATCATAAGCAAGTAGTTCACAAATTCACATACAAGTAGCACTTCTATGTCATAGCTCCCCAATACTCAATCATCGGACTCTCTGTCCGGAATCTACAATCAGAAACAATCTCAAACCCACCATTATTCACCACAGAATTATAAGCATTCAATAATTGAGAGAACCGTCTAGGTCACTCACTAATAGCTTCCGAAGCTAGTGCTTGGAAGTCTCGGCAACGTCTGTGGGTTGATGTTCCAAATGCGCCTCTATAACAATTAAAATACACCAATATTACCAAGTGTATAATTAGAAATATTTAATAATGCACATGTAGAAATTAAAATGTGTACAATGCATGATTCGTGACATTCCCGACATTATTTCAAAAATTTTAACTCAAAAAGTTCTCCTAAATTTTAGAAATCCATAGACACCAAAATCACTCAATTCGGACCTCTATAGGTCCAATTATTGTTAAAACACGGACTAGAAAAATAATCGCTCGGTCCTCTAACTTTGATTTAATCCAACACTTTCAATTTAATCTCCAAAATTCACAAATTCTTATGGAGAGCAATTAAATGACTTATGAATCTAACGTCTCAAAAATCGAGTCAATTGGAGGTCGGATGACAAAATTATACACAAAAGAATGGTAAAAGGGTCAAATTAGAACAAAAAAATACAATTCTAAGAAAATCACATTTATATCTATTTCCCTCTCTTTTTTCACAAAACCTAACTTTTCATACAAGTGTCCAAATGTGAGAAATTTGGTATCATTAGAAAGATCACAGAAAACCCCATAAGTTCCTTCAAGGACTCACAAACCAATTTCAGAACATATTATACAACTTTCATGAACAACTTGAAAGCAAATTCAACCTCTAAATGAGTCAAAATCTCAATCAAAGTTTCTGCCCTGCAAATGTCATCCTAACAGTACCACAATCTTCTCAAACTCATAACTTCTTATCCCATTGTCCAAAAATTCCATGCTTTATATCAATGAAAAGATCAGAAAACATGCTACAATTCTCATGAAGGACTTAGAAGCAAATTCCACCTCTAACTAGGTCAATTTCTCACATGATTGTGGCTGCCCTGTTAAAGATTGTTAAATAAAGATATCACCTAAACCATATCCATACTTTAAAAATCCATAACTTACAATTCTTTCATCCAAAAATAGCATATTATACATCATTACAAAGCTAAGGCATTCTTCTACAACTTTCCATAAGACCACTTGAGCTAATTTAAATCATAACAGTCCAAAATTGGCTTCAAAGTACAGTAACTACAAAACTCATACTTAGAGGCATTTCACACACAAAGCACGTTAATCCTTTGAAATACCATCTGAAAGTTCACAAGTCATAACTTTCAACCTCAAATTCGAAAAATGCCATACTTAGTGGTGATAGAAAGCTAACAAGAAAATCTTCAATTTTTATGCAGACCAATTTAGTAAAATCTGTCTCAATCATCCTAGAAAAATTCCCCAAAGTTTCAGGTCACAAAATTTCAATGTTAGGATCACAAACGTGACACTATTCATCCTACACATATTGCCCACTTTCAAGACAAAATTAAGAACCCTTCACGTCAAAATTGGACCGCACTTCCTTCATAAGAATTCTAGCCAAACTTCTCAAGTTTAATTCAAGCTAAACCTCATCTCAATTGCTTGACCATATAAAAAGTTATGACCAAAACATTGAAACATACACAAAGCAAATTTTCCAGATTCGCAACCTAACTCACATTCTACATCTTTCATACCACTTCTAAACCAACCAACACTCAATTCACTCCATAAATGAACCATAACTAAATCACAATCTATCCTTGAACATCAGTCCACAAAATTGTAGCACACACACTCCACCATCCATCATTTTTTTACACTCATCTTTAATCACAAACTTCACTTCAAACCATCTCAAATTTCATACAACACATGTTATACTTACATTCATCACATCCTACCTCATCAATCATCAATTAAACAAGCAAATTTCATACCCATCTATACCAACACAATTTTCATGCAATTAGGTTCACAACCATCACAAATAATGCATTTAATTAACAAAACAAGACATAAAACACAAATCTTACCTAATTAAGTTTCCAAATCCTCAACTCTTCACAAAGGCCACAAAATCACTTCCTCCCAACACCATAGACGATTATCATCATCACTTGAGGGGGGTGAGGGTTTGGTTGAATTTTAATGAACAAGGAAGAGCAAACAAAGAGGAAAAGAGTGGAAAAGATGAGCAAAAATTGTAAAAGTAGCAAGGAAGAAGGGAACCTACGGCAATGATGGAGAAAAGTTTACTTAAACACCAAATGACCTATTTAAGCAAAACCATCGTGAATGCCTAACTTAAAAGGGGAAAAGTTTGAATTAAATTAATGTTAGTGGAGTTAAGGCCATGTTTGGCTCCACAAAGTAGTTCTTAAAACCCTAGTCCAATTTCTACACAAATCATCTCCCAATTTTCAATGGCTCAATTTAATCAATCCTAAAATCATGTATCAAATTTCCAGTACCATTGGACAATACTTTTTACTACCAGTAACCAGTCACTTTGCCACTTGGCATTTTTCCTAGTCCGGAAAAGTACCCCGAAATTTCTAGAAAAATTTCTAAAATTCTTCAAAAATTTAAAACTCACAAAGACCCACTCCAATTCAATTTTCAAGCACAAAATTCTTATTTTTCACAATAAACACATTAGAGACACATATACCGGGAAGTGCCATGAATGCATGTACAATCATTACATGTGCAAAATTCACTATTCACGTGTATATATAAATGCATGAACATATTAAAACAATTTCAAACACTCCTAACCCATTCCAAATTACTATTTTACCCTTCTCATTGGTGATGGTATGTTACATGTTGTTTATGGAACTCCACCAACTCTATTGTAATAATTTTCCTCATTCCTTATCCTTGAAACCTGAAGTGTGTATGCTTTGCTTATTGTTATTTCATTCATTTTTCAAATTTATGTAATTTTTTCAATTTTTTCAAGCAGCATGTTTCTTCAATTACCCTAATAAAAAAACACCCCCACACTTCTTCCTTTGTATATCTTTTAATAAGGATATCAAATGCGTAACCTTAATAGTTCTACTAACCATTGAAGAAGGGTGAACTTGTTTTTTTTGGTTCAAGGTTCTTTGGAATATGTTTACAAAGAAAAGGGCTCAATTACAATCACTAGGCACAAAGGGTTCACTAGGGATTACTGTATAGAAAGGGTTAGCTATTTGGCTCAAGCTCAATCCTAGTGCCTTTTATCACTTTCATGAACATACCATAATATTATTATGTAACCTCGAAGAGATGCAATGCAAGTTCTAGAAGCAAACATACATAGAAGAGAAAATTAAATCGCTCATAAGGAAAGTAGAATTGAGTGCAATCCTTTAGGCTCAAATTAGCTCACTTGGTGATGTTTACCTAGTCAATAGCATGCTCATTCAATCAATTAACATTATATAATCCTATTGTGGCAAGGTATGTAATCCAATTAATCATATTATGCACCTTATTCAAGGTCAATCTCATCTATAATGTAATTAACTAATGAAATGGAATTATAATGACAATTAGACATGAAAGATGTTAAATTAACCCTCTTTTTTTTACCCACTTTATCCTCGCCCACACTTAAAATTTACATTGTCCTTAATGTTAGGAAAGATAAAGAAAAAGCAATGTAATTGACGAAAAGTAGAGGGAAGGTAAAGGAACCCCCTGAAAGAGTTGATTGTCCATAATTTCCAACTTGAAAGTTTATATCTCCAGCAAAATACAAAATATTGAGATCAGCAAAAGACAACTAAAGTTCGTTCGATAAAGTATCAACACAAAATAAAAGCTAGATCAAGATGAAAAAAAACGCTTGTTTGTATGCATGCTAGTTTAGGTGAAATTATAGGCCTATGAGCTAATGCTAGAATGGTCCTAATGGCGGTGCTTGGTGCTGCTCTATAAAAGACCTCAACATGTCTTCCATTCTTGTTTATGAAGCTGCAAGGTTGTCCATGTCGGCTCGAAGAGTCCTCAAGTCGGCCTACATCTGAACCAAAATCGGAGGAGCTTCTGAAGCTAGAGGGGCTCTTGGTTGCTGTGCATTCCGATTGGGCCTTGCCCTACGCGAATTTATCCACTCATAAGGGGCATTGTCTTCGAACTCAAATTCCCTCATCTTGTCAACATTAATGACATCCCCCTAGTAGTAAGAGCCACTACTTCATCCCGTTTTATGACCTTAAGATGATGCAATAATTGGCTCAATAAAACTGGAAAGACGAACGCCTTGGTCTCTACCCTGTGGTGGGCCACTTGCCACATTGCGGTCATCATCAGTTTGGCCGCAGCAATGCTTTGGAATTGATTTCCATAGAATAACATTTTATCCAAAATGAACAAGTCTTCATTCCAAAGGTATCCTGAATTGCTGGCCTTTGGCATAACGTTATGAGCCAGCACGAAACCTATTAATCTTGAGGCTACATCTAGATATTTGCAATGCAAAAAAAGATGATTTATCAGGTGCCACATAGCTTGAATCCTGAGCCAATCCATAGCATCGTCTTTATTCCATATCTCATCGCATGAGCATCTAGCCCTCTTGTCAAAAGATGGGACGCTGCCTCCCATCAGTAGCTCTAGATGAATGCAAATCAGCTCCTTAGTGTTCACCACCTCTTCCCCATTTACTCTTGAGGTGAGCATTGGTGGTTTTTTCCCGGCTACTGTACTCAAATTGGCATAAAATTGTTTGACCGTCTCGGAGTAATAGGCACCCTGAAGGGTCAACAATTCCCCCCAATGGAATTTATCTAAGTTGGCCCTAACACATTAATAAGCTCCACCATGAATACCTCAATCACAAACTTATTGTTCTTCTTTTTGTTATACCATTCTTCACATTGCTCATTGATAAACAATGTCAGTTTAGCGATAGGTTCATCTTGAACCAAGTTCTTCCCTCTCATAGGCCGAGAGGATTGCCCAGTGTTCTTCTTCGCAGATTGTTTAAATCTCGACATTGTAGCTTCACAACCAAATTCTTCAATTTTGAACTTAGCTAACCAGAAAGTTAGTTCAATCATAACCCAAATGCTTTAGTCTAATCTAACCGTCAATATCAATCTGCACAGATTCAAATCACTCTGAATTTCTGCAACATTTCAATTTCAATCAACCCTAAAATTTAATGCACTCTTAATCTTCTTCAAATTAAATAACACAATCAGCACTACACTTCAATTCTCAATCCACCATGCAATTCAATCCACCCCCTAAATGGCAAGAACACATGACAACAATTTAGCCCAATCAAAATCCAATTTTTAACTCAATCTCTTGCAACCCAAAATCAACTACAAAATTTAAAATAAAGTTTAAATCCTAACCCCAAAAGCTTCACAAAATCGTGCCTCAAATTTTAGAAAATTTGCTTAAAGATGTTGCCTAGAATACTTACCCCACACACTTACAACAAAAGATCTCGAAGATTTTTGTCCCCCCAATTATCAGGGAGCCTCGTCCACTTTTTCAGAAAGAAGGAGCTTGCAGAGTAGCGTGTGGAGATTTTTAAAATTTCACTTAAATTACAGCTTCGTAGGGGAGGAGTGAAGGTGGATGATGTGGAAAGAGGAAGAAGGATTGACGGTTTAGGCTAGGTGGGTTGGGATGGCTGGAGGTGGAAGAAATGGAGAAGGTAGGGCGAGAGGCAGCGAGAGAGAAAGAGAGAGAAAAGTGAGAGAGAAAAGTCCAGGAAAGGAAAAAAAGAACGGGTTTTAATCTACAGTTTAAATAATGTCCAGTAAGCGGACATCAATGTCCATTTATGTCCATTATGGGAAGATGTCATTGGAATGACTTCGCAAACAATATCCTTATACACACACAACAAACTATAAGCACAATAAATTGATGCGACAAAAAATGAAAATTCAACAAGAAAATAACACAAGAGTTAGAAACATTAGGTTCCTCCCAATAAGTGCTAAATTTAATGTCCTTAGCTGGACTAGGCCATTCTGATATCAACTTTGAAATGTGATGGTGGAAATGCGTCCCACCATTTCTCCCTCAAGATAGTGTTTAAGTCTTTTCCCATTAACCACGAAGGGCTCTTGATCATCCCTCCTAATTTTGACTGCTCCATGTGGATATGCCCTTGTTACTATGAATGGTCCCGACCATCTTGATCATAATTTCCCTGGAAATAATTTTAGGCAAGAGTTAAATAACAAAAACTTTTGGCCAGGTTTAAATTCCCACGAAAGGATATGCTTGTCGTGAAAAGCCTTGGTTCTCTCCTTGCATATGCAAGCATTCTCAAAAGCATCAAGGAGAAATTCATCACGCTCATTCAACTCCATTAGTCTCCTTTGTCCTGCTTCTTTAAGATCAAAATTCAACTTCCGGATTGCCCATAATGCCTTGTGTTCCATTTCAACTGGAAGATGGCAAGATTTCCTAAAGACTAACCTATAAGGAGACATCCCTAAGGGAGTTTTGTATGCTGTCCTATATGGCCGTAGAGCATCGTCAAGCTTCAATGCCCAATCCTTTCTTGAGGTATTAATCATCTTCTCTAAAATTTTCTTGATTTCCCAGTTAGATACCTTGACTTGCCCGCTAGTCTGAGGGTGGTAGGTAGTTCCAAACTTAAAATGACACCCATATTTGGACAATAGCGATTTAAACTGATGATTCTAAAAATGTACTCCATTATCCCTTATTATAGCTTTTAGAACACCAAACCTTGAGAATATGTGCTTCTTAACAAATTTGACTACACTAGCTCCAGTGTTGTTCGATAGCACTATGGCTTCCACCCACTTAGACACGTAATCAACTGCCACAAGGATGTATTCATTTTCGAAAGATAGTGGAAATGATCTCATGAAATTCAGGCCCTATACATCAAATAATTCTACTTCTAGAATCACTGATTGAGGCATCTCGTACTTCCTACTAATAGTTCTACTTCTCTGACACTTATCACAAGTTAGGATGAAAGTCCTAGCATCCTTAAAGAGAGTCGGCCAATAGAGTTTGGATTGTAAAACCTTTGCCGCTATTTTGTTGGCTCTATGGTGGTGTCCCCCATACAAAGAAGTATGACAATGATACAAAACTGATCGCATCTCTTCATCGGGCATCGGCACATCTCCTAAAGAGCAACGGATCTTCCCAAACATAGTTTCTCACCTTAGATAAGAATTTCTTCCTCTTATGTTATGAATAATTAGCAGGAATGATATCGAACACGATAAAATTGATGTAATCAGCAAACCCAGAGACGTTGTCTTTAATAGACCACAGATTCTCATCAGGGAAGGTATCATTCATCGGTTCCTCTCCCAGCTTATCTCCTTGTTCTAGTCGTGATAAATGGTCAGCTACTGAATTTTTCGATCCCTTCTTATCTCGAATTTTCAAGTCGAATTCCTGCAAAAGTAAAATCCACCTGATCAATCTTGGTTTTACATCTTTCTTTGTGAGTAGATATTTCAGGGCAGAATGGTCAGTGTAAACAATGACTTTGGAGCCAACCAGATAAGATCTAAATTTATCAAAAGCGTAAACTACTGCTAGCAATTCTTTTTCTGTAGTTGCTTAAGTAAGTTGAGGATTATTAAGAATTTTACTAGTGTAATAAATGAAATGTAATTTCTTGTCCTGGCTCTGCCCTAAGACAACCCCAAGTGCAAAATCACTAGCATCGCATATCAACTCAAAAGGGAGAATCCAATCTGGTGCGACCATTACAGGAGCTGAGGTAAGTTCCTTCTTCAACTTGTTAAAAGCACAAAGACATTCATCAGTAAACTTATAAGGAACTTCTTTTTGCAATAGAGCACATAATGGTCGAGAAATCTTGGAAAAATCCTTGATAAATTGGCGATAGAACCCAGCATGTCCAAGAAAACTCCGTATCGCTCTAACCGAATTGGGAGGTGGAAACTTGTTAATGACCTCTATTTTTGCTAGATCCACCTCAATCTTATTGTTGGAAATTTTATGGCCGAGGACGATTCCTTCTTGCACCATGAAGTGGCACTTTTCCCAATTTAGCACTAGATTGGTTTCTTCACACCTTTGTAGAACGTGTTCTAGATTGAACAGACATGCATCAAAAGAAGAACCAAAAATAGAGAAATCATGCATAAATACCTCAATTATATTCTCCACCATGTCAGAGAATATGGACATCATGCAGCGTTGGAAAGTGGCAGGAGTGTTACACAACTTCAAGGGCATCTGACGATATGCAAATGTACCATAGGGACACGTGAATGTGGTTTTCTCTTGATCTTTTAGGGCTATCAAGATTTGGTTATAGCCTGAATAACCACCTATAAAATAGTAATACTCATGCCCCACTAATCTCTCCAACATTTGATCTATAAAGGGAAGAGGGAAGTGATCTTTCCTAGTGGTTGCATTCACTTTTCTGTAATCTATACACACCCTCCACCCTGTCACAACCCTAGTAGAAATTATTTCATTCCTATCATTTAACACAACAGTTATGCCACCCTTCTTGGGCACTACCTGTACAGGACTTATCCAAGAGCTATCGAAAATAGGATAGATAATTCCCGCATCAAGTAATTTAAGTACCTCTGATCGTACAACTTCCTTCATGTTAGGATTGAGCCTTCTTTGACATTCCACACTAGGTTTGTGGTTTTCTTCCATTAAAATTCTATAAACACAAATGGAAGGGCTAATCCCTTTTATGTCAACAATATTCTAAGCAATAGCGAATTTATGTTCATGCAACACCTTTAGCAACTTCTCCTATTGAGAGGAGTCCAAAGAAGAAGAAATGATAACTGGATATGTATTTGCTTCTCCCAAGAATGCATATCTCAAACGAATTGGAAGCTGTTTAAGTTCAGGGTTCGGTGGGCTCACTATGGAGGGCAATAGTTTAGGTTTCGGAGGGCCCAATTCTTCAATTTGGGGTCTATACCTAAAATCATTACCTTGTAATCTATAGGCATAGTCTACTAAGTCGTCATCCAACTCATTCTTTTCTATCCCTAGGGTTAGGCATGCTTCCAAAGTGTCATCACACAATAATTTAGGAATAGATTCAAATGTGAGAGAATCAATTACATCTATCCAATAAGTGACCTCATCAAAAGAGGGACCCCTCAAAACTTTAAAAATATTAAACTCACCTTTTTCATCACCTACCTGCAAAGTTAGCTTACCATCCAGGACATCAATCAATGCTCCATCAATGGCTAGGAATGGTCTTCCTAAAATTATGGGAACCTGCATGTCAAACTCCATCTCAAGCACACCAAAATCAGCTGGGATTATAAGCTTACCAACTTTTACTAGTAAATCCTAAACTATATCAATAGGATATCGAATTGATCTATTAGCAAGCTACAATGAAATTGTAGTTGATTTGAGTTCACCAATTCCCAACCAATTATATAGAGACAAGGGAATAAGGTTAATACTTGCACCTAGGTCACATAAGCATTGAAAAATATTAGATTCACCAAAGTGACAAAGTATAGTGAAACTCCTTGGATCCTTTAACTTAGGGGTAGTTTATTTTGTAGAATAGAACTACACTTCTCAGTTAGGGCTACTGTAGCGAAGTTGTCAAGCTTCTTTTTGTTGGAGGGATATTGATGTGGATTTTCTTGAAAATGTCAAGAAACTTATGGAATTTAGAATCATCAGTCCTCTTCTTTACCCTTTGGGGATATGGTATGGGTGGTACAAAGGTAAAGTCTAAACTTGGTAGGGATTCTTTCTTTTGTGTGTTCTTTCAGTTCCTCCCCTTCATCCACCTTTCACCTTCCGCATCCTGAGCTTCCTTATTTTTAGGGACTACACTTTCTATAACCTTACCACTTCTTAGACCAAGTTCTATGCAATCTTATTTCGAATTCACTTGGGTATTGCTAGGTAGCTTCCCTTTTCCTTTTTCACTAATTTCTTTTGCCACTTGACTAATTTGTACTTCTAATTTTCTAATAGCTACTTGATTTGATTGAATATTCTACTTCATTATGTTCATTGCTTGAGAGTTGGCTTAGGTGTTGGAGTTATGTAAATATAGTGCCCTGGAAAGCAAGTGTATTTACATGTAACTTTATCTTCTTTAGTTACAGTTTTGTAATGAAAATATTTATTATTAATAA
>JANKYF010000002.1:25457049-25471123 GCA_029829435.1 Erythroxylum hondense
ATATTTAAGATTAAAGATAAATTAAAATTTTTAATTTATCTTTAATATTCTAATTAAATAATTTATATTTATAGATTAAGATTGACGTGTGGTAACACGTTAGGACTACTCTAATATTAGAAATGTCAAAATAATTTTGACTAACTTTTTTACGCATAACTTTTTAGTATAATTTATTCCTTTATCATACAATACTATATTTAGACATATAACATGGAATAAATGTTTATACTATTTGAATTCAATCATATTAGTTCTTTATTGTTAGTAATTAATTAAATTGATAACTTTTGAAATATATTCTCAAAGTTTCATTCCACCTTTGCCAAATATTTTTCGAATAAACACTAATCAAGAGTAAAAAAATTCAATCTTATAATTATGATTTAACTACTTTCATATAGTTCATATTATATCTAATAACTAATGATTGAGCTACCATTGCCAAGGATAGGTAATAAGTAAATATTAAAACATAATAATTTCTATATGGGATACTTTAGAGATCTCAAATCAAAAGATTATTTATATAATCATAACACTTAGTTCTCCACTGGATTTGATATTCGGTGGCAGTGAAGGCATCGTCGCTCGTCCTCATGCTACCTCTTATATCTAGTATGGTTCCCCGGTATGTTTGTTATACAATTTCTTTATTTGGGTATATCTATTCATTGGAGACTTGTTTTTGTATTTTATTTTTCTTAGATCTCTGGTCTCTTCTCAAATCTTATATTCTTCTGCTCTTATCTTTGGTTGCTATTTTTGCTTTCTCTTTTTTGTTGATTTCGTCTTGTTGCTTGATTTGTGTTGTTTGTTTCATTTCCTATTTTGATTGTCCTTTGGTTGGATTTTTTTGGATTAGCTTCATGTTTACGTGCATTATAATGTAAGGTTCTTCTTTCTGTTTTGTTTCTCTTCCTTATTTGTAAATTTTGAGTTTAGGAATTGGTATATGTATTGATCCTTGGTGCTTGACAATATTTTTGCTAGTGGGTATGACATCTTATTATTATGTCTCGCTGCTATGGCTAAAGTTTTGATTTTTTTAATTGGGATTTCTACTCACTTACTCGATTGGCCCCATTTTTCTAAACTTTTGTGTCTTTCTCTTTAGATCACTTCTTAAAAGTGCTGATTGGTGCATATTTCTCTTCCGTATATGGTTAAAGGAGTTTATTATATAAATTTGGTTGTTGAAATTTTGGGTCTTCCATTGTCTGTGAGTTCTTTTCTTACCGCTGCGTGTGGTCAACGATTTTGAGTTCCCAATCAATCACCGCCATTGTTTCAGGGAGTAGTAAGATCTCCTCCTAATATTCTCTTTTGAATTGATGATGCCTTCAAATTTAATTTAAGATATCTATTAACGCTGACACATATATACATACATATGTGTGTGTGTGTGTGTTTTAAGTTTTGCCTATGAGGAGATCAATTCGTTTTTTGTTGTGATCTTGTGGTTTTGGATTTGGGATATGATAGTTGAGTTTCCTATTTCTCCCATTTCTTTCTATTGTTTTTATGTTGTTTTTGGATTGCGTACAAGGTAAATGCGTTTTTTTTAATACAATGGGTAGCTTTCCTATTTTATGCCTGAAAAAGGAAAGCACAAAAAAAAGTGTATTTAGTTGTTTTATGGATGCATGATTGCTGGTAACTTCATGGTGGTTTCCTTATTGTTGATTTCTTAAATATGAGTTTGTCCAAATCGTGTGTGATCAGTTATGTTTGTTACTCTTTAGCCCAAATGCCACATGCTTGGTTTAGTATTTAATTAAACAATGAAGTTGTTTGTCGTTTCGTTTTAGTAACTTGAATAAAACCACATTGTTAGCTTATAGTAGCAAACTAGCCTTTATTTATTATAACGTAATAGTCACTGGTTGTCCCTTCGAGGACATCCGATAAAATTAGAATGCTACAATATGATGCAATTGATTTAAAAGAGATAGAGTGAAACAATGGAGATGAATACTTTTATTATGAAAATTTTAAACACGATGAATATTGGTGTATCATAAAGTACTGGTGCAAGTGTGTCACATCATGATGTTACGAATGCTTTGAAAAAATTATGTACTTTGTTTGGTTTAGAGACTAGTACTCTTGAATTTTTCTTTTACTTGCTTGTTGATTGAAGATCAGGAAAAAAGGGTCATTTTTTTAGTTTACTAGTTACTACAAAGAGAGTTGAATACATAAAGTTTATGTATGAGTATGAAAAATATTAAAAAACATTAAACATAGTTTCTATCTATGCATTACTATGTTTAGTTTATTTTTGTTATTATTTGTGCACTTATGTTGACATGGTATGTTTTAAGACATTATGAACTTGGTTAGCTTATTTTATTATATTATATTATCTTGTTGGAAATCTATAATTTTATTACATGTTATATTATTTATTTATTTATATTTAGACATATTAGTGTTACATTTATTTATAATATAATTTTACTTGTTGATTTGTAGGTATGGATGATAATGTTATACAAATTATGCAACTTCTACAAATTAAGCAATTTTTGGACAATGAGATTAAGTTTTAGGATTTGGTCGCTTGTGTAGTGGGTTATATGGGTGTGTATTTTCTTAACCACATATACAAGGAACTATGCATGACTTCTTATCCAATAGGAGAACTATAGATGAATGCATTATTGAATGGTTATGACAAATGGTGTTTTAATACATTTAGGATGAATCAAAATACATTTAATCAATTATGTATGGTTTTGGACAACAATTATGGTTTGAGACCTTCCGATAAGATATCTACTTTGGAGAATGTCAATTTATTTGTGTATGTACTAAATAAAGGTTCCCCGAACAAAGACACCCAAAAATGCTTTCAACATTCAGGTGAAACCAAGAGTAGAGTTTTTAAAGAAGTTTTAAGTTCCATGGATGGAGTTTCAAAGGATTTACTTGTACCAAACGATCCCGAATTCAAGAAGATTCCACAACAAATTGCCAATGATGCTAGATATATACCACATTTTAAGGTAATTCAATATGTTCTTACTCCCCCTTCATTATATTTTTAATTAAAAATTGTTGTTTTATTCAATATATTCAGTTCGAGATACGTAACTAAGGTACCATTATGTATTACATCGACTTCTAAGGTAAGTCATAATCTTAGACTTTTATCTAATCTTTCATCCTCTTCAACTTCTTCAAAATTCCTAAAAATCCAATCTGTCCTAAAAATTGAAATACTAGCAAAGCCAAAGTATTAAAATTGAAAATGAAGTGAGGGTTTCTTACTCAAGACCAACTTTAGGAATGTCATACTGCTCATTTAAGTTTGTCAAATACTATTAAAAGTCTTGAATGCTGCCATATTGAGATTTTTTTGACTTCCTTGGCCATTCTACGTACTTCGAGTCTCTTCCTATACTTTATGACCATTTCTCGATGGGCGTTAGGTGATTTTCATAACAAGCACCCTTCTCTTCCTCCAATTTATTGTCATCATTAGTTTCTCCTATATTAATGTTAGTATCAACAAGTTCTATGCTTTTGCATGTAGTAAATAGTAGGTTAAGTGATGTAAGTGATGCTACATTGAAGTTTGATCTTTTATCAAGGTAAACAAAGTAAATTAGGTTGTGGTGCCTCTGCTCTAGTCATAGCAATTTTATTAATACATTACGTTACTTTAAAGATGAGTGTCTCTGCTCTAGTCTTAGCAATTTTATTAATACATTACGTTACTTTAAAGATGAAATTTTAGGAGTCTTAAGGAGGAAGAAGACAACAAAAAATTAGGCAAAAGTTTCATATGGTATTAGTAGGTCCGATTAGAGATGCCAATGGGCCAAGTGAGGTCGGACTAGTGTTAGAACATAACAGATTTATACTATTCATCATTTCTTTATGTAGAAATATTCTTCTCTCTCCCCTTTACTGTCAGACGTGTATATTTTCTGTTACATCGTTATGATTCATTTGTACTACTATATCGTACACCTCAATATATAATACGTAAACCAAAGCAGTGAGACTAAGCCTCAGCCTCAGGTTTATGTTGCATAACTCACCAACACAGAAGACGATTTCATCAACTGGTATCACAAGCTAGGACATCCAAGTCATAGAATTTTGAAACAAATTCTGAAAAACAGTAATGTGAATCTTTCAGTGAATGAAAAATATACATGTGAGGCTTGTCAATTTGGAAAATCAAAACAATTACCTTTTCCTCATTCTATTTCGCTTACTTCTGTACCTCTAGAACTGATCCATACTGATTTATGGGGACCCTCCCCTATTCAATCCTCACATGGTTATCGGTACTATATTCATTTCTTGAATGATTTTAGTCGATACACTTGGTTTTACCCTTTAAAACATAAAGGTGAGACTGTTGGTGCGTTTAATCATTTTCGAGCCCTGGTTGAAAATCAATTCAATACAAGCATTAAAGCTATCCAGTGTGACAATGGTTCATAATATAAACCTCTCATACCTATTGTACAAGCTACGGGAATTCGTCTCAGGTTCATTTGTCCATATACTTCCCCTCAAAATGGAAGAGTTGAAAGAAAACACAGACATATAGTAGAAATAGGTTTGACTCTATTAGCACAAACAAAAATGTCATTAATCTATTGGGTTGATGCTTTTCAAGTTTCTATTTTTCTAATCAACAAGCTTCCTACTTCAGTCTTACAAGGAGCTTCACCACTGTACTAATTGTTTAAAACACAACCAAACTACAAGACGATACAACCTTTTGGATGTGCTTGCTATCCATGTTTAAAACCATACAATCAACGCAAGTTTTAATTTCATAGTCAAAAATGTGTGTATCTCGGTTTTGCATCTTAGCAGAAAGGCTATAAATGCTTAAGTGCTTCTGGGAAACTTTTTATCTCCAAACATGTTGTATTTGATCCATTTATGTTTCCTTTTGCCACAGGGTTCTTACATCAGAAAGTTAACATGTCTGAAATAGATGGTGGAATACCTTTTTTAATCCGCAATTCAAATGTGTCGGTGTTCTCTACCTTGCCTCAAAGACAAGAACAGAATGCCCTTGGCACCTCACCTGTTCATGCTTCATCTGGAAACCACTCTCTACCTCGGGACACTTCACCTATCATTAACTCAACCGATCTTTCCTCCACAAATAGATCCGATAGTCTGCCTCCTTCTAAAAATTCAATATTTTCATCCTACCAACTCAATCAACATCCAATGAAAACTAGGGCCAAGGATGGGATTTTCAAGCCTAAATATCCTTTCACTGGACTTCTTCATGCCGAAGACCCAAATTCCTTGTCATGAATCGCTGAACCACTTTCAGTTCAAGATGCACTTTCATCTCCTCACTGGCAGCAAGCAATGGAGGATGAATTTGATGCCTTACAACGAAACAAAACATGGATCTTGGTTCCTCACAACGGTGCACAGCAACTTATTAACTGTAAATGGGTATTCAAAACCAAGTTTAAAGCTGATGGTTCTATCCTAAAACACAAAGCTTGGTTGGTTGCAAAAGGTTTCCAACAAGTTATCGGAGTTGATTATGGTGAAACATTCAGTCCAGTGATCAAACCAACCACCATCCGTGTTATACTGACGATTGTCGTTACCTTTCAGTGGGAAATACGATAACTTGATGTGAATAACGCATTCCTAAATGGCTTTCTCCAAGAAGATGTCTATATGCGACAACCTGAAGGCTTCCTTGATCAACAACGACCTAACCACGTGTATAAGTTGGTTAAAGCCATTTAAGGCTTAAGACAGGCACCTCGAGCCTGGTTTGATCACCTACGAATCACCTTATTGCAATGGGGTTTTAAAAATGCCAAAAGTGATGTCTCTTTATTCTTACTTCACACAGACAACCTCACTGTGTTTGTCTTAATCTACGTCGATGATATTCTAATCACTGGTAATAATATTGCCTACCTAAAATCCTTTATACAAAGGCTGAATGCACTCTTTTCTCTCAAGGATTTAGGACCTTTATATTATTTCCTTGGATTGTACTTCCGTATCTACTCCAATGGTTGCTGGTCAAAAATTCTCTTCAACTGATGGAGAACTCATGTCAAATCCTACCATGTAACGACAAACTATAGGTTCACTCCAATATTTAATGACTACTCGTCCAGATATAGCTTTTTCGGTGAATAAACTCAATCAATTCTTATCTCACCCAACAGTCATCCATTTTCAAGCAATTAAACGTATATTATGTTATCTCAAAGGCACTTATCATTATGGACTACATCTAAAGCCATTCTCCTCACTTCAACTGATGGCTTACATCAATGCAGACTAGGCTACTGATATAAATGATCGGAGATCAATGGCAGGTTTATGCATGTATCTTGGAGGCACATTAGTGTCTTGGTCTTCATGGAAACAACGAGTAGTTTCTCGGTCAAGTACAGAATCTGAATATAGGGCATTAGCTAATGGCGCTGTTGAGGTTAAATGGGTAAGTTCACTGCTATCTGAACTTGGTTTTCTCCTCCGACGATCTTCTATACTATGGTGTGATAATATGAGCGTAGGAGCACTAGCTGCAAATCCAGTCCAACATGTTCGCAGTAAACATATAGAGATTGATGTTCATTTTATCCAAGATCTAGTTCTGTCTGGCTTCATCAACGTTCGATATATTTCTTCCTCTCATCAAGTAGCCGATTGCTTAACCAAATCATTGACACGCTCTCAGTTTTTATATATTTAGGAAACAAACTCGGGTTGCCTATCACACCCTCTCGTTTGAGGGGAAATGTTAGAACATAACAAATTTACACTATTTATCATTTCTTTATGTACAAATATTCTTCTCTCTCCCCTTTACTGTCAGACGTGTATATTTTTTGTTACATCGTTATGGTTCATTTGTATTACTATATCGTACACTTCAATATATAATACGTAAACCAGAGCATGTAAAGGTGTCTCGGTTTTCCCCATTCTCCATTGTTGTATTTTCTTTCTACTAGACATAGGCTGGAATGACTAGCCTGTGGTCTGGCTCGTCATTTAAAAAAAAAATTCAAAAATAACGTCGTTTTTAAGTAACGGTGGGACCATGGGTCGAGTGGGACGGGTCCTTTTTGACCTCCCTAGATCCTATGCAAAAGAGAAAATCAAGAAAAAATAATAATAACTTGGCAATTAGGTGATAGAATTTTTTTAACTTGGAAAGTGAACATATGAAACTCCAAATTAGTTTTAGCGATTTAAGATTTAGGATTTTAAGGTAAAGAAATAGAGTTGGAAAAGGATAATTAGGAGAGAGGATTGAACCTTGTAATATAAGTCTTTCCTTATCACGGCTACTCTCTTTCTCTATTATTTCTAGTGGTGTTCTATGGTTCACAGTTTCTCTTCTCTAGTTCGTAGCTCCTTTCCATCTCCACTTCATTGCCTCTTCTCAAGTATAATCTCGATACTTTAAAACTTTAAATTTTAGCTCTTCAAGAAATGTTCTCACGGCTCGACAAAACAAGGGCTTCTGTAAAAATTAATAAACGTAGAAGATTTCAAACTGGACTTGAGGTATGTTGGCAAACGTTAAGTTCTAAATTAAATTGTAGTGAATATATTAAGGACTAAAACATACCTCTAGTCTATAAACGAATTCAAAGCCTTATTTCTTTAAAGGGTCTCTGTCTCAACAACTTCTACCCCGTAATGCAACCAAGTGCCCTTACTTGAGTCAGCAAATTACTCCCACAATACAAAATAAAACGAAAATGGAGGTTGTAGCAGACTGTCAAAAGGAGCAGGTTTGTTTGAAGCACTTGAAATTCTCAAGTAAATGGGACCAACGATGTTGTGACAAACCAGTGGTTTAATTAGTGAATAAATGGAGTACAACACCTCACACTTGGCTCAGCAAAATCTCTACCCAAAGAACAAAACGAAGATAATGTTGTGGGCTGTCCAAATGAAGCAGAAGTTTGGGTGAAACACTTGTTGGAAGTAATGGAACAAACAGAATCAGCAATTAATTAAAGTAGCAATGGACTTTTATGGCAGAATAATTGGAGTGCAACGCACTACATGGTCCCTTTTTATAGCCTTCAGACACGTTAACTAATTAAAAGATAAAGACAGTAGCTATTACAAGTAGTTTTCGACAGTTTTATATAAAATAACTAATGACATCAAACGTCACATTCACGTTTCTCCAGCCGTGCGTAACTCCATTCAGGCCATGTGCTCACATGTGTAATGATGGAGACTGATCCAAAGACCAAGCCACGTAACGTCCACGTTAATTAGCAAAGCAACGTACCAAAACACCATGCAACAACCAGCAACTTCCATGTGTAACGTTGTAGTTTTACAGTAAATCAATTCCAACCACATTAAACTCACCATACAACGTTGTTGCTCCATACAACATTGTAATATTAATAGAGCGCCATCCAAAGTGAACACCAACACAATCTGTCCATGAACGCTGAAGGATTCCAATATGCAGCAGAAATAAAAAAATTGCAATCCTATAATTATCTATTGCGTTTAACAAACATAATATTAATATGTTAAGGTAAAATAAATACCTGAAAATGACGATTACTTGATACAGAATTTCGAAAACAAGAAGTCTCTATGTACTCCACACCAAAAAATATGTCTCGCTTTTAACGCTTAATATAGCTATAGTTAATTTTGAAGAACCCTTTCTCTAAGAATAGAGAAAACATTTTCTCTTTATTTTCTTGTTTATTTTCTCACACTAAAATCAAAGACTTATCTTTGATTTTATTCATGTACAAAACCGAACAACTGTTAAAGCATGCACGATAGGATGGGACAGCTAGTAGGATAGGACAGCTGCTAGACTCAATATATTAATATACCTGTCTGTACAATCTGTTTCTATCGTACATACCACTCATTATTCTTTCTCTCTCTGTAACCAACTTCTGGTACTATTCTTATTATAAAAACCATTCTTTGGAGGCTCAGAATATCACTGAGCATTTTACGCATATCTCGTGAGTTTTCATTTTCTATCTTGGTATCAGAGCACAGCAATGGCTACAGCATCTTCTGATGGATCTTCGGCTACTTCTGCTTCAGCGCCTCTCACCGGATCTCTGATGAAAACATGCTCCCTCTTTAATTCCTCAAGCCAGACTGCCTCTATCAAGCTGGACAGAGGTAACTATTTGGTGTGGGAATCCGTAGTCCTACCTCTCATTGAAGGGAATCTTCTTCAATCTCATATAGATGGTACTCAAGTCACTCCACCACGATTTATTTCGGGAGAAACTGGAATGATTTCAAACCCAGTTTTTGATGAATGGTACTCTATTGATCGTGTCTTAGTTGGCTGGTTAAGGAACACTATGACCTTAGAAGTGGGAGCTCAACTCTTACACTGTAAAACTGCTCAAGAGTTATGGGTTAGTGCACGAGAACTTACCTGCGCCTCAATGAAGTCACGGGTGATGATGCTCAAGTCGGAGCTTCATCAAACCCGTAAAAATGCTCTTAAGATGGAAGAGTATCTCACTAAAATGAAGACTATCTCCGATTAACTATTGATGGCAGGAGCTCCTGTTTCAACTGAAGATCTTATCCTTCATACGTTAAATGGGCTAGATGCAGACTATAATGCAGTAGTAGTCAAGCTGGTAGATCAGTCAAATCTCACATGGATTGACACACAATCCTCCTTACTAGCCTTTGAGAGTCGTCTTGAACAGCTAAGTCATTTCTCCACTTTATCTATCCAGCCTTCTGTAAACTTAGCTCAAAAGGATGAATATGATAAACCTTCTCCAGCTTATCGTAACTCAGAACGTGGTTCCTGGAGAAACTCTCATGGCTCTCGCAATAGTCGAGGACGAGGACGTAGAGGAGGCTATAACAAAACTGGACGTCCTTACTGTCACCTCTGTGAGAAACCTGGGCATGTCGTTGCAAATTGCTATTATAGGTTTGATAAAACTTTTCAACCACCAACTTACAGCCAGAGTTCAAACCTCTACTCTCCTCAAGCTTGTTACGCACAAACTCAGCCAGTAGCAGATCCGTCTTGGTACATGGACAGCGGTGCTACATACCATGTGACATCTAACACTGATCAACTGGAATGTTTTACTCCAGTAGGTAAGACACACCTCTATACGTGCACTGGTGAAAAAACGCAAGTAACTGGTATTGGTTCTACTTCTTTGCCTGTCTCTAATTCCACAATCCGATTAAATGATGTGTTGTTAGTGCCTTCAGCAACTAAAAACTTACTGAGTGTCAACAAACTTCTTAGAGATAACGATGTTGATATACACTTCACTAATGATAAGTGTGTTGTGAAGGACAAGAAGACAGGCAAATTTCTAGCGCACGGGAAAGCAAAACAAGGACTGTATCCAATTGATAGAGTGGCGTGGAAGGCACAGGTGAATGTGGCAGATTTTCATCCTTCTGATCCTTCATCACAAAAGGAGAGTATGAATGAATTTGTTAAGTGGCACAACAAATTAGGACATCCTAGTGATAGGATCTTAAAGGAAATCTTGAATCAATGCAATGTCAATGTTTCTTTTGAAAAGTTTATATGTGAAGCTTGCCAATACGGTAAATCAAAACAACTACCTTTTGCAAGATCTGAGTCTCATGCTTCCTCTCCTTTAGAACTAATCCATACAGACATCTGGGGACCATCACCCATACAATCTACAAACGGTCATCGCTACTACATACATTTCTTAGATGATTTTAGTAGATATACATGGTTGTATCCACTAAAACATAAAGGAGAAGCTATACATGCGTTCAACTTATTTCGGACATACGTTGAGAACAAGTTTGATACTAAAGTAAAGGCTCTTCAGTGTGATAATGGGACAAAATATAAACCATTTATTCCGGTCACTCAAGCAGTGGGTATCCAAATGCGTTTTACTTGCCCTTACACATCTGTTCAGAATGGTCGAGCTGAGAGGAAACACCGGCACATTACTGAGATGGGTCTGACATTGCTTGCTCAGGCGCATCTCCCTTTCACTTACTGGGTTGATGCTTTCCAAATGGCTGTCTACCTCATAAACAGATTGCCGACTTCTACGTTACATGGTGAAAATCCCTTACATCTGTTATACAAAATTGAACCTGATTACAAGACACTCGAACCATTTGGGTGTGCTTGTTACCCATGTTTAAAGCCTTATAATGCGCACAAATTTCAGTTTCATAGCCAGAAGTGTGTCTATCTTGGTCCTGCTTCAAATCAGAAAGGTTATAAGTGTCTCAGCACAACTGGACGGATATATATCTCCAGACATGTTATCTTCGATGCATCAACTTTCCCATGCACTGAAGGGTTTCTTCATCAACACTCGCCACCTTCCAAAAATGATTATATCCTTCCACTAATCATCAATTCTCAAAAATACAGCATCACCACTGCAGATATGATGACGAATCAACATCAACACTCTCCTGCATTGGACTCTTCTAATGACACGACAAGTCCAATATCGGCACCTTCGTCACACCCAGACACAATGGAGAGTCCAAACCAACTGAATGAGACTCAACCTTTGATACAATCTACAGATCAAGGATACAGTCAAACTCACACAAACATACATCCTATGAGAACACGTGCGAAGGATGGAGTATTCAAGCCCAAGTATCCATTTACTGGATTCTTAAAAGCTGAAAAATCAAATTTTTTGTCTCAAGATGCAGAACCAAACTCAGTATCAGCTGCTCTGGTCTCTCCTGAATGGAAACAAGCTATGATTAATGAATTCGAAGCACTGCAACGAAACAGGACATGGATGCTAGTACCCTACACTGGTAATGAAAAACTAGTCGACTGTAAATGGATCTTCAAAACCAAATACAATCCCGATGGCACCATCCTTAGACACAAGGCTAGACTTGTCGCGAAGGGTTTTCAGCAGGCTTCTGGAATAGATTATGGAGAAACTTTTAGCCCTGTTGTAAAGCCTACCACTATTCGTATCGTGATGACTATTGCAGTGTCATTCAATTGGGAAATTCGGCAGCTAGATGTAAATAACGCATTCCTCAATGGTTTTCTTCAGGAAGATGTCTTTATGCGACAACCAGAAGGATTTACAGATCCACACCATCCAAAGCACGTGTGTAAACTGAAAAAAGCCATCTATGGTTTAAAACAAGCACCTCGTGCTTGGTTTGATCGACTACGTTTCACGCTTCTTCAATGGGGATTCAAGAACTCAAAAAGTGATGTATCCTTATTCGTCCTTCGGCAGAAAAATATTACAGTTTTCATTCTTGTTTACGTTGATGATATACTCATCACAGGTAACAACACCAACTACTTACAAACCTTCATAAAAAGGCTGAACGCACTATTTTCTCTGAAGGATCTCGGTTCTATATACTACTTCCTTGGGATCGAAGTACATCGGGATAAGACAGGTTTTTATCTAAATCAAGGCAAGTATATTTTAGACGTTCTCAAAAGATTTAACATGCTTCACTGTGCATCAGTCACAACTCCTATGGTTACTGGGAAACAACTCTCTAAAACAGAAGGAGTTCCGATGGAAGATCCTTCTTTATATCGAAGGATAATTGGCTCACTTCAGTACCTTATCAACACAAGACCAGACATAGCTTATTCGGTCAACAAGCTAAGCCAATATATGTCTCAACCTTCGAACGTTCATTTTCAAGCTGTTAAGAGAGTACTTCGGTATTTGAAAGGAACCCTTCATCTTGGGTTACATATCAAGCCCTTCAAGTTTCCTCACTTAACAATATTCACCGACGCTGACTGGGCCACAGATATTGACGATCGTAAATCCACTGCAGGCATGTGTGTCTACCTAGGAAGTACTCTCATCTCATGGGCATCAAGAAAACAAAGAGTGGTGTCTAGGTCAAGCTCTGAGTCCGAATATCGAGCATTAGCAGATGGTGCAGCAGAAATCAAATGGATACAGTCATTACTCTCTGAGCTTGGATTAACACTGAAGCAACCTTCCATGATGTGGTGTGATAACTTAAGTGCAAGAGCGTTGGCTGCCAACCCTGTTCAACACTCTCGTAGTAAACACATAGAAATAGATGTTCATTTCATCCGCGAACTGTATCTAGCCGGAGTTATCAACATTGACTATATATCGTCTTCTCTTCAGGTTGCAGACTGTTTCACCAAAGCTCTAACATGCACACCTTTCATGCAGCATCGAGACAAACTCGGTTTGGTTATTGCACCCTCTCGTTTGAGGGGGGATGTTAAAGCATGCATGATAAGATGGGACAGCTAGTAGGATAGGACAGCTGCTAGACTCAATATATTAATATACCTGTATGTACAATCTGTTTTCTATCGTACATACCCCTCATTATTCTTTCTCTCTCTGTAACCAACTTCTGGTACTATTCTTATTATAAAAACCATTTTTTGGAGGCTCAGAACATTACTGAGCATTTTACGCATATCTCGTGAGTTTTCATTTTCTATCTGGACCAAAACACAAAATATTTCCATACTTCCTTACTTGCAAGAAGAAATAGCAATCGAATTGTGTAGCTTATTGATGAGCATGGCATCCAATACTATTATCAACAATGTAACACCCCATTCCCACAAGACCCGAACCCGACATCGATGGTAATATCCAAATCTGTGTTCTGTAAGGGTGACGTGCTACATCACTCAATCAAAACTCAGCAAATTTTTTTTTAGAAAACATAAACATAAATTATGCAGAAATCAATTAACTTACAATCACCAGTAAGTACAATGACCACGGGGCCCCTTTCGTAATTACAAAAGAATTCAATCCATTGACTTTACAAGAAGACCTAATCATTTGTACACAAATTCAGAAAATACGATTTTATACAGAAGTTATCAGACATTAATGCAGATGCGAACTGATCCCGACCTCTTCTCTCACTCATAGGCGGTTGCTATACGCCCGTTGCCTAACGGGGTGTTCTTTTGAGTCCTGAAAAATAATTACAAATTTTGGGTGAGTTTTTGTGAACTCAGTGAGTGACCATCATCGATGGTTCACCCAGTCATAGAACACAAGATTCACACATCTCCCTTTGTTTCATA
>JANKYF010000002.1:25476491-25489063 GCA_029829435.1 Erythroxylum hondense
ATTTGCAATTATTTTTCAGGACTCAGAAGAATACCCCGTTAGGCAACGGGCGTATGACATCTGCTGGTTAATGAAGTGGAGAAGTGATCGGGATCAATTCACGTCTACATTAGTGTATTTTTATTTTCTGAATTTTTGTATTAATGATTAAGTCAATTTGTAAGAGCAACAGACTGAAATAAATTGTATTTAAGAAAAGGGCCTCGAGGCCATTGAATTGTTTATGTCAATTGTTTTTCACATAAATTGTAATGTGTGTGTGTGTGTGTGTGTTAAAAAAATTGTACTGACTGATGTAGCACGCCATCCTCGCAGGGTACGGACTCGGATATCACCATCGATGTCAGGTTCGGGTAATGCGGGAGTGGGGTGTTACATTCATTCATGTTAATATTGAATGGGAGCAAACTTCTTTTAATTTCACTACCATCTATGCTAGCCCAACTTATTATCTACAACAATTTTTATGGAAGTATCTGCATAAACTTGCTAGATTTACATCTAAGCCGTGGCTTTTAGGTGGGGACTTCAATGCAAACTTAGAAAGGAATGACAAACGAGGAGGTTCTAGAAATCACCCAGTACTTAATACTTAGTTTCAAGATTGGGTGCAATGTTGTCAGCTTTAGAATCTTAGATTTACAAGACCCAAGTTCATATGGAGGAGAGGACAGATTTTTGCTAGACTAGATTGAGTTTTCTGCTCTAATTCCTCACATACTTCATTCCAAAACACGACAGTTACACATCTTCTCTTCCTCAAGTCAGATCATCGACTACTAATTATGATGTTAAACCAAAATACGTAACTACCTCCTACTCCTTGGCCATTCCGATTTCAGTTAGCATGGTTGACCCATGATCGTGTTACACAAACTGTCGAAGAAAATTGGAATCTTAATATGCCAAATTTTTATGGTGCGATCAGGAATCTTAAGGAAAAACTGCAGCATTAGAATTCTTCTATTTTGGCAATATTTTTTATTGTAAAAGGAGACTAATGGCACTAATCATGGGCATTCAAAAAGCGCTAGCAAAAGAGGAATCAGAATCTCTTTGAGAGTTGGAGACTTATTTATGTTATGAGCTTGAACAAGTCCACCAACAGTCAAGATGTCAGTGGCTAGCCCAAGGAGACAGAAACACTAAATACTATCATGTGGCCACAACAGCCAAAAGATGGAAAGTGCGAATTGTCTATTTAAAGGACAAAAATGACTGTGTTAGTTCAGACACAACGAGTTTCAGAAATATAGCTAAGACTTTTCTTGAAAAATTATATACGGCTGAAATTTCGACACCTATGAAACTTCATCTCAAAGGTCTTTTTCCTCTACTCTCTCTTAGGGCTAAAAATGACCTGAAAGGTCCAATTCTTCCTAAAGAAGTCAAGATGGCATTCTTTGATATGACTTCTAATAAGGCATGGGATTTGATGGGTTTAATGTTTTATTCTTCTAATCCCAATAGGAAATCATAAGGCCTTCTCTGAT
This sequence comes from Erythroxylum hondense, assembly GCA_029829435.1. Classification (NCBI taxonomy): domain Eukaryota; kingdom Viridiplantae; phylum Streptophyta; class Magnoliopsida; order Malpighiales; family Erythroxylaceae; genus Erythroxylum; species Erythroxylum hondense. The sequence goes on from JANKYF010000002.1 coordinate 25,477,985, forward strand.
ATGCTTTATCCAGAAATTTTTTGGACATGAAGTATAGGAGTCAGAGCTTAATTGTACCATTATGGTTTTAATACCAAAGCTTCCCTCACCTAAATAGATCACACAATTCAGGCCAATTGCTTTGTGTTTAGTGATTTATAAAGCTATTACCAAGATTGTCGTTAACCGACTGAAGCCTTATCTAAATAATCTCGTAGCTCTGGATCAATACAACTTTGTTCCAGGGAGATTGATTGTTGATAATATTATTATTGCCCAAAATATCATCCATACTATGAAAATGAAATTTGGAAAGAAAGGGATACTTGCTATCAAGGTGGATCTTGAAAAAGCTTACAATAGGCTTTCTTGGGGCTTTATCAAAGATACACTCATCGATATTGGGCTTCCTAAATCGTTGATAAACCTTATTATGAAGTGTGTTTCATCAGTGTTTATACGCGTGAATTGGGATGGGGAACTTAGTGATACATTTACTACTTCTAGAGGTATTCGATAGGGTAACCTGCTATCGCATTATCTTTTCATACTGTATATGGAGCGACTAAGTCACTTAATCAATACTTTAGTTTCTCAAGGAAGATGGAAGGCTGTTAAATTAAGCAGAAAACGTCCCTCTTTATCGCACATGTTTTTTTGCTGACGATCTCATTTTGTTTTCAGAAGCTTCAATCGAATAAGTGTATGTCATTTGAGACACCTTGAATACGTTTTATGCAGCCTCAGGCCAATGGGTTAGTCAAGACAAATCTAGTTATTTTTACTCCAAGAATGTCCATCATTCAGTAGAGAAATTTTTTAGCAGAGAATTGGGTTTTAAGCAGACGGTAGACTTAGGACTCTATCTGGGAGTGCCTCTATTACATGAGAGAGTCAATAATTGAGACACCTTGAATAAGTTTTGTGCAGTCTCAGGCCAATGGGTCAAGATAAATCTCTTTATTTACTCCAGAAATTTCCATCATTCAGTAGCGCAATTTTTTAGCAGAGAATTGGATTTTAACCAGACGACAGACTTAGGACGCTATCTGAGAGTTCCTCTATTACTTGAGAGAGTTAGTAAAAGAACGTACCAATATATACTTGACAAGGTTCAACAATGCCTTTCGAGATGGATTGAAAATTTTTGTCGTTTACAGGACAAATCGCATTGATTCAGTCAGTTATATCTGCTCTTCCTATTTATACAATGCAGATGGTCAATCTTCCTCAAAGTCTTTGCGATGACTTAGAGAAAATTATGTGAAATTTTTTGTGGGGTTTTTCTTATGGCAATAGAAAGATTCACTTAGTTCACTAGGATAAAGTTTGTCAACTTAAAGAGATGGGCGGTCTTAGCATTCATAAAATTAGAGAAACCAATGATGCCTAAATAGCATAGCTAGGATGGGCGCTGATTTCTAAGCATAAAGCATTATAGGTGCAAATTTTTTCTGCTAAATATAATTTTGATATCAACAACATACCAACTTCCTTTAATGCTACTCGCAACTCAATGATTTGGAAGAGTATTAAAACTATTTGACACAACGTTATTCAAGGCAAGAAATGGTTGATTTGTGATGGTTCCAAGGCTCATTTTTTACTGGATCCTTAGGTTAAGGATCTAGGACCTCTAATATCCCATGCAAATGCTCCTATTTCCTAATCAGCCCTTAATCTATAAGTTCAACATTATGTGAATAATACAGGTAATTGGACTTGGGATGATTTCCAATCTCTTCTCCCTTTCTCTATTTGCATGTACATTGTGGGCATTTTTTCTCCCAAGCCTTACTTATGGCCCGATAAGCCAGTCTGGGGATTATTAGAAACTGATCAATTCACCACTGCATCGACATATTCTATGATTATGGATCACATTAACAATTACTCTAGTGGATTTTGGAAGACAGTATGGCACTGGAACGACCCTCAACGTATTCGCTCATTTCTTTGGCTCCTTGAGCAAAATCATTTACTTTCTAATCAACAACATTTTCACAAATGACTAACGACTGATGTTGAGTGCTATCATTGTCAAACAAAAGAATCCTCGTTATATGTTTTGTGTGATTGCCCCAAAGCGTGTAGTTTGTGGCTTGCATTCCCTCTACAAGCCATCTCTCTTAATTTTTTTCAATCTAAATGTTGATGATTGGCTCACTATAAATCTTCAAAAGCATCGGCAGGTTTTTTGCCTTAATTGATTACTTATCTTTGGTGCCATTTGTTGGTTTCTATGGTCTAGGACGAATATGACCCTCTTTCATGACCAATTCTCTTGGTCGATTTCACCTGCGTATTATGTCTTGGAGTATGTTCATCAAATTTACAAGGCTTCAGTATGGCAAGATAGAGCATGTCTTGGTTATAGACCTTGGTGTGAGCAACTTATTGGCTGGTGTAAGCCTACTCGTGGTTATATGAGATTGAATACAAATGGTGCGTGTAAAAGCTCATCCTCTTCGCCCACAGCAGGTGGTCTTATTCGTGATAGTTCAAGTGTTTATCTTGGAGGCTTTGTGCAGAATATTGACTGGTGCTACCCTGTATTGCTGAACTTTGGGGAGTTATTTCGGGTCTAAGGCTAGCTTGGGATCTTAGATATCGTCGAGTGGAGTTAGAAATGGATTAATGGTGATGAATATCATGTCTGACTCAACTAAATGGACAAAGTTGCTTAATCCCCTTGTCACGGGTATCAACGAGCTATTTACTAGAAACTAGGTAGTCTTACCTTGATATACTTACAAGAAGGAAAATAGGTGTGCCAACTGGCTCGCCAACTTTGCTGTATATTTTGGGCTAGGGATTACTACTTTTGATAATGCACCTATAGGGTACCTCTCAATCTTTCTAGAGGATATGGTTGGAATTAGCCTCCCTAGATTAGTCATGTAATTTGTCTCTTTTTTTTCTCCTTAAAAAAACCTGAAGAATCAACCATTCAAATAATGCTGCCATTATTTTAAAACCTTGATGACCACCGAAAACTCATTTTTGTACATGGAGACACCTTGATGCTTGGGTGCTAACTCTTTGCTGAGGAAGGCTATGAGATGTCCATCCTGTTAAAGAACTGTGTTGATCCCTTTGTCCATCTGTTTCCACTGTACGAATTGAGAAATTTGGCAATGCTAAGATGGGGGTAGTTATTAATAACTTTGCCATTCCCATTTCTTCGCAAGGTTCTTCTTTAACAAGGCATTTAGTGGTTGAGCTATTACACCACAATGTTTGATAAAGTGTCGGTAATATCCAATTAATCTAAGGAAAAGTCCCTAAGCTCCTTCAGTGTTCGCAGTGGTGGTCAGTTTTTAATGGTGGAGATCTTTTTAGCATCCATCGATACCCCTTTCATGGAAATTGAATGTCCTAAGTATTCAACTTGTTTGTCTCCAAAGACGCATTTGCTTCTGGTGAGGAACATTTGATGTTTCATGTGGTGTAGAATCTGTGGCAAATGTTCCAAACATTATGAGAAGTTACTATTGTATACCAGGAGATGGTCAAAGAAAATCAGTATGAATTTTTGCAAATGCGGTTTGAAAATCTCATTTATGAGACTTTGGAAGGTGAACGGTGTGTTTGTCAGCCTGAAGGGCATCACAAAAAATTCAAAATGTCCCTCATGAGTTCTGAACTACACTTTTGGAACATCTTCCTCCCTTATTTTTATTTGATGGTAGCCAGACATCAAGTCCAATTTGGAATACAAACTAAACCCATTATCCTCTTTTAACAGTTATATGATCATCAAAATTCGGAATTTATTCTTCACCATTTGTTTTTTTCAATTATGTAAAAATTAAACCAGACCAATTGGTTCGATAGGAATAAGCGAGAATTGGACTAGTTACTGGTTTGATCTTTACTTTTAATCATTAGGAGTAAAAACCAACCGATTAAATAACCTCTCAACCATGAACTGGACCGATTTTTTTCCTTTCACCTCTCTCCTCTAATTTTCTACCTCTTTCCTCTAAAATTGCAAAAGATGTGTTCAATGTTGCTAACTGTTAGACCCCTAAGTTCTAGTGCACTTCTCAGCTACCTCAAAAGGAGCCTTAGGTAAGAGGTTAGCTAGATTCACGCATGAGGGAGGCATGTGAAAATACTAAGGCAAACGTGGACGAGTGGGATTGGACTTGGTGTGAATTTTGGTAGAGCATTGGACCTTATGGACATTGACTCAACCCAGGCTAAGGTCTTGACAGATTAAGGAATCAACCCATGCTCGGATGAATGGACCACGACTAATGGACTTGTTGTGGGAGCACTGGATCAGGCCAATGTGCTAGTAGACTTCGGCGAGATCACGTTGCATCACCAACGAATAGAGATCGTGGGGAGATCTTGGATGATGTGGCGACAACTGGGAGTTAGAGATATAGTGGAACTGAACATCTGAAGATAGTAGAGTTCTTTGAGGACAAGGATGTTAGTTTCCGAGTTAAATGTAACCTCTATCTCATTGTTATCTTATCTTATTAGTTAGAGTCCTATTTAGACGAGGGTGTCATCTAATTTGTCCACGTGATGTAATCTGATAAGGATAGACATGAACTAGCACTATCTTAGGCAGTTTAAATTGAGTAAGATTCTGAATGTAACTTGGAAGGCAAGTTAGGATGCCTATATATAGCTCGTTCGAGCTTTGCTCTTCTCATTCAATCAAAGAGACCATTCTTTGTATTCTTTTAAGGGAAAGTAATATAAAGTTGGTTTTATACCGTATCTCTGTGTATTCTTGTTGCCTTTATTCTTATTGTTCTTTTAAGTATTGTTTCTTCGAGAGTGTGTGAGGGAAACACTTCGAGGGTTTAGGAAAGGCTGAGTCTTTGCTTTAACGGATCTAAACAAGACTGTCGTGCAAAGGGTGTGAGCAAGAAACTTCGGTGAAAGTTTGAGTTCCTAGAATACATTTGTAACAACTGGTATCAAAGCCAACATTCGAAATGGCAGTGGGCACTCATTGGTCCTATTCCTCAGGGGGAGGAAGAGGTCACCTCCCACAACACTCAGTTTGAGATAATGGAGGCACGGATCTAACAGTTGCAGGAACAGATGGGAGATATGTTGAAGACATTGGAGGATGCTCAATTTCAGATCGCCATCCTAAGGCGTGCTATTGCAATTAGTGACAAGGATCGGGCCGAAAGTTCCACACCATAATTTTCTTCTATAAAGGTGCGTAAACTAAGGGTGTTCGAAGGCATGTAGGATGCCAAGGTGTTGGAGAACTTTTTATAGGATATGGAGCAGTACTTTGTGGCTGCTAGAGTATCCAATGCTGATAAGGTCAATGTGACAGCCATGTACTTGGATGGGGATGCCAAACTCTGGTGGAGGACGAGGACCTCTGCGGAGATCAGCGTGGGTAGAGTTCCCGTGGAAATGTGGGTGCAGATGAAGAAGGAGCTAAAGGATCCGTTCCTTTCTATAAATACTTCTTGGCTCATGAGGGATGCCTTGAAGCGACTCAAGCAAGATGGATCGATAAGAGATTATGTTAAATCTTTTAGCTCTCTAATGTTGGATATTGACAACATGTCAGATGAGGACAAGCTCCTCAATTTCCTATCCGGGTTACAACCGTGGGCTCAAATGGAGTTATGGAGGCAGAATGTGAAGGATGTGGTTGGCACAATCGCAGTTGTCGATGCCTTTATGGATTTTCGACTGGCGAAAGATTCTAAGGCGAGCTCCTCAAATTCTTCTAAGGGTAAAGGCCACGCCCAACAGGAGAAGACCGAGGGGAAGAAGAATAAGGATTCTAGAAAGGGAGACTTCAAAGGCAAGGGCAAGTAGAATGGGGACTCGAAGAACGGGGAGACGTCCTCGAAGAAGGGCAAAATTGCTTATTACTTATGCAGTGGTCCACACTTTGCTAGGGAATGCCCAAGGAAGGAGAAGCTGAATGCCTTGATTGTCAAAGAAGACGGTGAATCTTTGGAAGATGCGGCACTAAATCCGATAGCCTTGCTTAATGCAGTTAGTACTAAGTCAGTTCCCTTTGAAAAATTGATGTACGTGTGTATACAGGTTGGGGAGAAAGACGTGATCACAATGGTGGATATTGGTGCGACCCAAAGTTTCCTAGGAGAGAAAATGGTTCGGAAGTTAGGCAAGAGGGTGTCCAAGGCTCCGATGAAAATTACAACCCCTACGGGTAAGGCACAAGCAGTTGCGGGAATTGCTTACAACGTTCCAGTGAGCATTAGAAGTTGGCGTGCTAAGATGAACTTCATCATCATACCATTGGAGGATTTCGAGATGATACTGGGGATCAATTTCGTTAAAGCAGCAAAGGTGGTCCTATACCCAAGTTTGGGAGGTATGATGCTAATGAACGAACAAAATTCCTTCTACGTGAACGACAAAGGCTACAATATCGGTAGGACATGTTTCAGCCATGAGTATTGAGAAAGGGTTGAAGAAAGGTATAGAGACCTATCTCGCTACCATGTGGGAGATTAGTGAAGATCACGTGGTAGAAGTCCCTGATGCGGTTGCAAGTTTGTTGAGGGAGTTTCGGAAGGTGATGCCGAAAGAGTTGCCGAAAACTCTTCCCCCTCGTCGAGAGGTAGATCACAGGATCGAGTTGGTTCCTAGAGCGATCTCACCTACACGTGCCCCATATAGGATGTCCACGATGGAATTGGTGGAACTTTAGAAACAACTTAGTTAGTTGTTGGAGGCAAGGTTACTAAGTTGTTGGAAGCAGGGTTCATTCAACCATCAAAAGCTCCGTACGGTGCCCTGGTATTGTTTTAGAAGAAGCAAGATGGTACACTGAGGATGTGTATAGACTATCGAGCATTGAACAAGGTAACGATCAAAAATAAGTATCTGGTACCTTTGATTCAAGATTTGATGGATAGGTTGTCGAGGGCTGAGGTGTTCACAAAGTTAGACCTTCGAAGTGGGTATTGGCAAGTGCGAATAGTCGAGGGCGATGAGCAAAATACAACATGTGTAATACGGTATGGATCCTACAAATTTTTAGATATGTCGTTTGGATTAACTGACGCCCCTGATACAATTTGCAACCTAATGAATGACTTGCTATACGAATTTTTGGATGAGTTCGTTGTGGTCTATCTAGACAACATCGTGGTGTATAGCATGAACATGGTGGAACATGTGGAACATTTGAGGCGAGCATTCGAAAGACTGAAGCAGCACAAGCTCTATGTGAAGATAGAGAAGTGTGAGTTCGCTCAGTTGGAAATCAGATTTTTGGGTCACGTGGTGAGCAAGGGTCAGGTCAGGATGGATCTAAAGAAAGTGAAAGCAATAGTTGAGTGGCAGCCTCCTACGACAGTATGAGAATTGTGAAGTTTTCTCGGCCTGGCGAACTATTACAGGCAATTCATAGTAGGATACTCCAAGAAAGCGGCGCCATTAATGATCTTGCTAAAGAAGAAGCAAAAGTAGTGTTAGTCGAGTGCATGTGAGGAGGCATTCGAAAAACTTAAAGTCGCAATCTCAACCGACCCAGTGTTGAAGCTTCCCGAGTTTGATCTTCCATTTGAGGTACATACTGACGCTTCAGAAGAAGCCATTGGTGGAGTCCTTGTACAGGAAGGTCATCCAGTCGCATTTGAGAGCCGAAAGCTCAATGGTGTGGAGCAGTGGTACTCGACTCATGAGAAGGAGATGCTTGTAGTGGTGCATTGCTTGGAGATGTGACGAGCATATTTGTTAGGAACCAGGTTTGTTGTTTGAACAGACAATGTTGCTAACACGTTTTTTAGGACCCAATTATCCGCAAAACAAGTCCGATGGCGAGAGTTCCTTGCTGAATATGACTTCATATGGGAGCATAAACTAGGGAGGCACAACAACGTGGAAGATGCTTTGAGCAAGAAGGAGGTATTTGCGACCCTTTATTCGATCACGAGGGTGGAGTCCAACCTATTGGAGCAAATCAAAACGACAGCTCCGCTAGACACTATGTACTGTAAGTTAATTATTCAAGTAAAAGAAGGTGTTGTATGCAAGTTTTGGCTCGATGATGATGGGCTATTGATGACTAAGAATAGTCAAGTATACGTGCTGAGCTTTGGTAGATTGCAGAAACAATTGTTAAAGGAGACGCATGACTCGCAGTGGGCTGGTCACCTAGGAGTCCAACGGATGCTGGCGCTCCTAACACGTTCCTACTTTTGGCTAAAGATGGAGAATGACGTGGAATGTTACGTCAAAACGTGCCTTGTTTGTCAGTTGGATAAACCGGAGAGGAAGAAGGAAGCCAGTTTGCTACAGCCCTTATCCATCCTCGAGAGACCTTGGATGTCGGTCTTATGGATTTCATTGGTGGGTTTCCAAAGGTGGACAACATGGCGTCAATCATGGTGGTGGTTGATAGATTCTCCAAGTATGCGATCTTTGTGCCAACTCCTGTAACTTGCCCCTCTGATGTTGCGGCTAAGTTATTCTATAAGAACGTGGTCAAGTATTTCGGAGTACCAGCGGATATTGTAAGTGACCAAGATGCCAGATTTACGGGTTGATTCTGGACGTCTCTTTTAAACTTGATGGGTTGTGAGTTAAAATTCTCAACGGCAAATCATCCACAAACGGATGGCCAAACAAAAAGAATCAACGGTTTGTTGGAGGAGTATCTTCGGCATTATTTAAGTGTAAGTCAACATAATTGGTTGGATATACTTGATACTGCATAGTTTTGTTATAATTTGCACAGATCTTCGGCTACGAAGAAAAGTCCCTTTGAGATTGTGTTGGGACAACAGCCTCTCACTCCATTGGAGATTACTCAACAAAGGACAAGTGGCAAATGTCCTGCGGTGGAGAAGCAAGAGTTACTGGATGAGGCGAGGGACAGTCTTCGCAAAGCTTCTCGACAAATGAAGAAGCAAGCAGATCTTTGGAGGAGACCGTTGGAATTTGATGTGGGAGATAAGGTTTTATTGAAACTAACCCTGCAGATTTAGAAGAAGATCTCGAGCAAGCAAGTACATAGGGGATTGGCGCCGAAGTACGATGGATCGTTTGAAGTGCTACAAAAAATGGGAAATGTGGCGTATCGATTAAAATTACCCGAGTGGTTAAAGGTACACCCTACTTTTCATATTAGTTTTCTCAAGCCTTACTATGAGGATGCATTAGATTTGAATAGGAGTCAGGTGAAGCGTCCACCACTAGTTGTGAGGAAACAGTTTGAGGATCAAGTGGAGAAGATCCTAGACCATCGGATCGTGGGTCAACATAAGAAGAACCGATGGACCGAGTTTTTAATCTAGTGGAAGGGTAAACCTATCTTGGAAGCAACATAGGAGAAAGATAAAACCTTGTGGCAATTCGAGGATCAGGTGAACGCCTACCTTCAGACTAATTCGACGAGGGCATCGAATCCATCTGGTGGGGGTGGTTTGTTAGACCTCTAAGTTTTGGAGCACTTCTCAGCTACCTCATGAGGAGCCTTAGGTAAGAGGTTAGCTGGATTCACGCATAAGGGAGGCATGTGAAAACAATAAGGCAAACGTGGGCAAGTGGGATCGGACTTGGTGCGAATTTTGATAGAGCATCGAACCTTGTGGAGATTGACTCGACCCAGGCTAAGGTTTTGACGGATTAAGGACTTAGCCCATGCTCGGATAAATGGACCACGACTAATGGACTTGTTGTGGGAGCATTGGTTCAGGCCAATGTGCTAGTAGGCTTCGGCGAGATCACATTGCATCATCAACGGATAGAGATTGTGGGGAGATCTTGGATGATGTGGCGATAACTGGGAGTTAGAGTTGCAGTGGAACTGAACGTCTGAAGATAGTAGAGTTCTTTGAGGACAAGGATGTTAGTTTCCAAGTTAAATGTAACTTCTATCTCATTGTTATCTTATCTTATCAGTTAGAATCCTATTTAGACGGAGGTGTCATCTAATTAGTCCACGTGATGTAATCTAATAAGGATAGACGTGATCTAGCACGATATTAGGTAGTTCAGATTAAGTAGGATTCTGAATGTAACTTGGAAGGCAAGTTAGGATGCCTATATATAACTCATTCGAGCTTTGCTCTTCTCATTCAGTCAGAGAGAGCATTCTTTGTATTCTTTTGAGGGAAAGTATATAAAGTTGGTTTTATATCGTATTTCTGTGCGTTCTTGTTGCCTTTGTTCTTATTGTTCTTATAAGTATTGTTTCTTCGAGTGTGTACGAGATAAACACTTCCAGGGTTGGGAAAGACTGAGTCTTTGTTTAACGGATTTAAGCGAGACTGTCATGTAAAAGGTGTGAGCGAGAAACTTCGGGTGAAAGTTTGAGTTCCTAGAATATCTTTGTAACAGTGCCTTACATAGAGTATGACTCATTGCTAACCAATTCTCTATAAAAGATCTATCCAAATTTCAATTCATATAAGCAAATTGTCACTTAACAATCATTGATAAATCCTAATACGAGTAGCAGTTGTATGAACTTCTTTTAATACAAATCTATAATTATATCTATGTTAAAAATATATATGTTTTCTTCATTTGTAAAAAAGTAGAAAACTTTACACAAATGATTGAATTGGAGTTTTTGAGTTGACTTTCTAACGTATCATCCATAAACTACCAAATTGTGAAAAAGCTTGGCTCCTAAAGATATTTTAACAATATCACATTTTTATTAAAAAAAATTGACACATGATCATCCATTTATTGTGGCCAAGGTAGTTAAACTTCCACAAACTTTTTATCATATTCTAAAATTAGATTTAAGAAAGTATAATATGAAAAAAAATCTAAAATTGCAAATGAATTAATTAATAATCTTAAAGACAGTATAAAGTGCTAAGTACAACGCTCTAGGAAATAATTTGCAACAAAAGTTATAATACAACAAGGATTAAAAGATCCAACCGTACCTCAAATATCATTAAGCAAGACAAGATGTGTTAGGCTAAGATTCATACCCTTTCATGTTAGGAGGCTCTCATAAACTCAAGTCAAGTTCCAATTAATTGTCATCCTTCCATTTAACTTAAATAATCATTTGGCCATGATATTCCTGTAGGAAAATCCCGGGGTAGGCATCACATGCCCACGGTGCGGAATTAAAATTTTTGAGTCCCGGGACATTCCCGA
>JANKYF010000002.1:25547921-25562816 GCA_029829435.1 Erythroxylum hondense
AATGTTTTTAGCATGTCAGTTTTACCTATTTACTCTTTATCCTGTATCACTCTTCTATTGGAAACAGCCTCTCTACTATGTAGGAGTAAGACTGCTTACTATCAGACCTCTTCAGATCTCGCTTTATTGTAGAACTTTGGACTGAGTGTGATGATGATGATGATGTTTATTGTAGAAATTGATGATTCATCAAAAGGAATTGGAGTTGTATTGTCACAAAATGATCGTCAACTAGCCTTTATTAGTAAAATATTAAGACCAAAATTGCAATAACTTTCAATTTATGAAAAGGAACCCCTAACAGTGGTATTTACAATATAAAAATGGGAGCAACACTTGATGGGCTAGCACTTTATAATTAGAACAAATCATAAGTCTTAAATGACTATAATTACAATGCAACATTTGAACTCCCTTTTAGTAATATTAGCTCTCTAAACTTAAGGGATTTAATTATGAAATTTAATACATAAGTGATAAAATTGTAGTTATTGATGCCTTATCTAGAGTGCAGGATCCATAAATTCTTTGTAAGGCTATTTTAGTCATTCAGTTAGATATGATGGAGCTTATTAAGCAAGGCTATGAATTGGACTCTTTTCTTTCTAGAGTCACACAACAATTGCAATAGGGTCATACTGTCTCTCATTATAGCATAATGGATGGAATTCATAGAAGAAAGGGGAAGATACTGGTTAGATCTTTTAAAGAGCTAAAAAAAAAGATAGTTTGGGCTTATAACTCTCCTACAAAGGACACCCAAGTAGATACTCCACTTTAAAGAAAATCAAAGGGTTGTTCTAATAGAAAATTTGCATAAACATGTTCACATCTAGGAATGCTTGGTGTGCCAATCTTGCAAGTATGATATTGTGCTTACCTTAGTTTGTTGCAACCTTTATTAATTCCTTTTAAGGAATGAGTGGGGGTTTCTATGGATTTTATTAAAGGATTATCAATGTCTAAGTGATAATTTTGAATATTCTTAGTGCTAAACAACTAAAGTAAATATGTTTATTTTATGGCATTAAAACATCCTTATATAACTATTGATGTTGCTCAACTATATCTAGATAATGTATTTAAGTTATATGGGTGGCCCAAAAGTATTGTAAGTGATATAGATCCCATATTTGTTAGCTAGTGTTGGGAGGCTTTATTTTTTATATAAAGAGTTGATCTATTACTTTCATCAGCCTACCATCCACAAACAGATGAGCAAACTGAAGTACTTAATAGATGCCTTGAAACATGTCTTAAGTGTATGTATGGAGATGAGCTTGGTGAATGAAGTAAGTGGCCGGTCTTAACTAAATGGTAGTACAGTATAAATTTTCACCCTACAACATTTAGATAACTCCTTATAAAGTTGTTTATAATCAACCTCTTACATTTGCCCTAAATATCAAGAGAGACTAAAGTTGAATTTTTGTGGATAGATCTTTGCATAGAAAGAAGACTATGATTTAGCTTTTGAAGCAACAATTGCTGAAGGCTAAAAGTAGAATAAAGGCCCAAATAAACAAGCATAGAAGTGTTAGGGTCTTTCAATCAAGAGAATGGGTTAGGTTAAAACTACAACTTTACGAGCAAATCTTTGTGCAGTTTAGGCCTAATTAAAAGTTAGGATATAAGATTTTAGATCATTTCAGATGTTAGAGGTCATTGGCATAGTGGCTTATAAGTTAAAGTCACTAAATTTCATGCAATTCATCTTACATTTCACGTTTCTTAGCTCAAGCCTTTCAGAGGAGTATCACTAACTGTCCCTCAAGTTCCATCTTGATTGCATAGTCAAGTTAGTACTTAACAATTGCTCCGTATAGCCCTTCTGGATAAGAGGGTTGTTAAGTGTCAAAATGTAGCAGCTATACAGTACCTAAATCAATGCCAATGACAATCTATGGAAGATGCAACTTGGGAGCTAGCTTTAGAGATCGAAAAGCAGTATTCTGCATTCTTTGCTTCAAATAGTTAAGGAAAAGTCTCATTTTGAAGAAATGAGCTATGATATAGTAAATGTACTATTTTTTAACAAATTTGGCAATTTAATGTAATTTCTATAATTTTTTAATTTCTTATAACTATCAAAAGGTTCCAAGTTTATATAGAGCTGTTAGAGCATAAGCCAAGTAGTAGCAAGTTATTAAGTTATTAGATGTCACTATTCTTTTCATTTATTATTAGCAACAATTAATCATTAATTTAAATAAAATTTTTAATTTTACTATTAGCTATTTGTAGTTACAAAATTAATTACCCTATAATTAATCATTAATTACTTATGTTTTTTAGTATTGTAGTTAACACTTCTAAACTATAAAAACTAACATAAAATAAAAGCATAATTAAGTAAGTATGAACTATTTGTTGAAAGGAATGTAAACAAAAAGTGCTAATTTTGGTAATTAGTACATTTTGTTAGATTCATTAAGCGCTTCTGCTCTGCTCCTCGTGTTTGTTGGGTAATACGGTTCACAATTCACAAAACAAAACCATAAAGCTACTTTGCTTTTCCAAACCGGACGCCTCTGTTCCTCTGTCACAGATCATTCCAAAGCCTCCCTTCTCGGTCAGTAATTTTATTCTTTTAAATTGCTCTCCGATCTCTTCTTTTATTTATCTTCTCATCGCTTTTTTTTTCTGATTTTTCCAAATTAGGAAATAATATCAGCTTTTTGTCAAAGCTGCTTTCCGTAAGCTTGACTTAAAGACTTGGTTTTTCCTTTCCGAATTTGGTTGTTTGATTGCTAAGATTGCCGACGAATAATTTCGGCATACCCAGAAAGCTTTCCAATAAAGATGTGATTGTTTGGTTGCTGTTGAATCTAGAAGTTTGTCATCTTTGTTGGGATTTATTAATTCCTATCTATTAATTTGTTCCTGAGCCTTACAAATTATTTTATGCGAAGGCTTTGGTGTTAAATGACAGAATTGGCCTGAATTTGAAGAAGAAGGACGAGGATCTCATCATAATCCACAATATTACTGTTACTATGCATCAAGAGAGAACATGGAAACCTCCTTCTCTGGTTGATCTTTGCGTAAACGTAGCAATTAGTAATGTAATGTACCTGGGAGACGTTGGAGAAACTGATTTTCATCTTCTTGACCGAATTTTACCCCATTGTACCTTGGATCAGTTGATACACGTAGAGAAGAGCACAGTTGTAAGCACATAATTCCACATTACTTTGCGTTTGGTTTTGTTGGTCAGTTTACTTATCCTATGCTTTGGCTTGCTCTATTAGGGACGGGATCTTAGTCAAATTACTGATAAACTATGGAAGAGATTCTATGAGAAGCAATTCGGGGAGAAAAGTACTAAACTTGTTATCGAGAGGATGAAGCAAAAAAAAGTTTCATTTAAATGGTTTCAACTTTATGAGGTACTTTTTCCCCAATTAATGCCTCCATTGCATTTGTTTGGTTAAATATATTAAGATGCTCTTGCCCCTTGTTCTCCTCGGTAAGAATATTTTATCTGTGGTTCATTGTGCTTACCTTTACTACATGTGTGAATTTCTCTAAGGCAAAGCTGAAGGATGTTGCAGAGAAAGAGAGCCAAGCTGTAGCTCGACTTAAGCAACTATACAAAAAGGAAGATGATCGTAAGTTTATTGTTTTGAACTTCATCAACTACAATTTCCTTCTTACCAAATCCGTATCTTTCTTTGCTGCAATTTGTCTCTTATGTTTCTGAAACTATGCTTTTTTTTCTGTATTATATTTGGTTACAACGATCATATGGATGGGACTTGCCTTTAGGGGCCAGCAAAGGCTGCCAAGTGCCATGGCACTTGTGCCGTGTTCCGAAGGCAGAAACTTCATGTGAAATATGCTAAAGGTTATATGTGTCCTGGACTTGCTACTTGCTTGTGGTACGATCTTTAGTACCTGAGAGTAAACGTCCATTCTGTCTGTTTTCTATGGGACAAACGAAGCCTTTGTCGTTTCTGATATCTTCTACTTATGACCCATGGATTCATGGGTTTCTGTGCTCCTACTTGAAGTTCAGTGGTCTGATCTTGTAAATTTGTGTACTGTAAATCAGAGGTTCTTGAATTGGGTTCACCAATAGAACTAAACATAATTAGAAACTCGCTTGAGCTCTCTCTTTGTGCAAATGATGAGCCTGCTAAAGTAAATAGAACTGATTTTCTGTTGCATGTAAGTATTAACATTTTCTTGCTGTTAGTATTAGCAATATTCTTCTTCTCTGTCTTTCTGGAATTAGTTAGCCATCGTTGTTGTTTACTAACCTAAACAAAAGTCTGAATATGGGAAGTTAATTGATGAAGGAATGAATGCAAACATGCTCCTACCCAGCTAGTTGTTGAGCAAAACCATGAATATCTGCAGGTAAAAGATTCTCTGCTCCTTTAACGGGTTAGAGCCATTGACGGACTAGCAGATTCTGTTGTAGGGAACATGAAACTGATATTTCATGTAAAGTGGTGTGCTCACTTAATGACATTGAAAGAACTAGTTGTGAGTTTTTTTTAATTCTTCTAACAGTTCCTGGCAGGGAAAGTTTGTTTCAATTGCCTTTTTCTTGAGTGAGACCTTTTTGCCTTCAAACTAAAAAGTTGCATCCGGGTTGCCAAAAATTACTTTTTGTTCTATTATCTACTTTTAACCTGCTTTCTACCTTTCTAGTTGTGCGTCCGAAGTGTGTAAATTTGGCTACTGATGTACACACTGCATTCAATTGAGTTATAACTAATGTGTTTGCTGAAGATGATGCTTTTTGCTCTTGTTTCTCAGTTAGCTTCTTTCTTCTTTCACATGTAAATCCCTATTGAATAGTCAACCTTTTTAGGGAGACAAAATCGACAAGTTCGTCTTTGCACGAAGGTACCACCTGCAGGCAAAAGAAGTTTTTATGGAGGTATTCTTCATTGTTCTCTGTGGTGCAATGTAGTCTAAAATTGAGATGAAATTGTACCCCTCTATCATTCACTTTATCTCCAGGAAGTGGACCAGGATGCAGTCTTTACAATGGGAAGAGCAATTTGATGAAGAAGGCAAAATTAGATTTACTTAAGAGGTAAAAAATTTCATTCAACTACAATTTGTTTAAAGGATTTGTTTTGTTATATTTCTGTCTCAACTCAGCTTGAAAATGAGATGATATCTTGTAAGGAGTTTAAAGCAGAGTTACAACATTGTACCGGATCATACTAGTACAAGTTAATATTAGATACCGTTTCAAATAATTTTTAAAATTATAAAATAGTTTCTCAATTTTTATATAATTAAGATTTAGTGGCATATTATGTTTAAATTAAAAAATATTTCATGTTTTGACTCAATAGCTCAATTTATTAAAATTAACATGAAAATATTTTATTTTGTGAACATAATAACTATCAATTAAAAATATTTAAAAATATATAATTTTAATTTGCTTTACAATTTACCTAGTATTTTCTGTATTTTGAACTCTATCTTTGGCAGTGTAAGCCGAAATTTTGCAATATATCCCGGTATAAATGTTTGGTAAAATACTGATAGAACCTATACGGGAGAGGATGACTTAGACATTGAGCACAATAGGAGAAGGAATAAACCGGTAGTGTAGAAGGTGTACTCTAGAAGAAAGAACAATGGGCAGAAGGGCAGTGCAGGAGGGCAGTTAGTAGTAGCTGAGGTGGCAAAGTAGTTAGCTAACGGAATGTACTGGGGAGGGGAATATTTTGTAGGGCAGAGAGAGAGGAAAGATAGGCAGAAAGGAAGTGAGAAAAAGTGTGACAGCAGAGTACACTTACCTGCTGAGGAGCGATTCTGCTCTGGTTTAGGGAAGCAATACTACTATCATATTGTAATGAGCTATATACATTACGATTTATTGAATTAATACTGAAATCTCTAGTGTTCAAAGCCTATTTTGATACTATTTTTCGCCCAGTATGATGCAGTACACACAACGCTGATTTAAGTTCCTTCACACTGACAAGGTTTGGAGCCTTTAATGGCAGTTTGGAGGACTTTAAATTCTTTGCAGGATATTCAACATCACATAAAATTTTCTTTTAAGATATTTGCTCTGTAACCTTTTCTCTTATTTTGTATTTATATCATCTTTCAAACTTGACTATTTGATGCAAGAGCATGCCCTCTTTTGCTTTGTGAGCACTGGCAAATTGCATAATAATTAGTAAGTGACCAGTACATCACTGTTGACAGCCAAGACAAACAGATCAGGAAATTTCACTTATAGAGAGGTATCCGTAGACAAATTTTTTTTGCAGAACTGCATAAAATTTTCTTTACTTGATCCAAGTGCCCAAACTAGGAAGATCATCTTCGAAACCTTGCTTGATAATTTGCTGTCAATTAGCTCTGGAAATTGTCTTCATTGTTTTATATTCTGCAAGCAATTGCTACCGTGTGACCTTGATTATGTGACCTAATCACTTCTTTTGAGGCATTTTTTTGGGGAAATAACTTTCCCTTTATTCTTTCCCCTTCTCTGGTTGAGCAGTCAGGAGATGAAAAACATTGCAGCCATGAGGAAAAATGCTGTTCAAAGGATTAACAGGTATTGTTCTCTAATAGTGGTGACTGAGAATGTGCTCACAAGGGTATTTCCAACTGAATATCTTCTTTCTTGTCTACACAGTACCCCTTCCATGAAAGGCCCACGTGGCTTTTCTGGGACCAGTTCCGCATCGTCTTTCAGAAACAAGTGACAGGAGATTTTGGCATGATATGAAGTCCGGACCATTACCATTGTGAACTTGAAGGTCGTTATTTACCTGAAGCTATTGGTTCTGGGAATTCTGTTAAGGATGCTTGCAATGTGATTCATGTCTATACTCAAGACACCCACTGTACATTCTAGTTTTCTGATGTATCCACCAGCGGAAGAAAGCAAGAATTCAATGTTTATCTTTTTGGTAATACAATAGCTCATAAAATGAATGGTTACTGTGTTGAACCTTTTGTAGTTATCTTTGACGGCTAAAGCTGTTTCTGGGAAGGGTAATATTAATGCTCGTATATGCATATGAAGTTACAGAGTGCAGTTTGTTTCGAATCGAATATCAAAGAAAACATTTCTTTTTTGTACTCATGTTGGCTAACCCTAACCCGTAATAGTCCAAGATTGATCTCATTCATTCAACCATAGAAATCAAAACTGGACAAATTAATACAGCTCCCTACAAGAGGAACTTGAACGCAGGAAGAATGCTGGAACCTACGAAGGAAGAACAAGGTGAAAACCAATACAAATATTAGAGCACTACAAAACTGACATGCTGAATGATCACTGATTTCTATGTAACATCACATCAGGCAACTAGTTAATCATCTAACTCTTGAGAAATGTTGAACTTCTAAATCTCTTCAACACTTACTAATACGACTTTAAATAGCTTGTCTCACTGTTTATATATTTATATTTCTTTTTGCTCTGTTTTGACGTGAATAGGAATCTAATCGCTTAAGAAGATCCTCATTTTACATTCTTTACAATGAAGTTTGTAAAGGTTCTGATTCAATTCTTCACGTAGCAAATCAAAACACCATATTTTGTATTTCATTTCTCATGTAAGTAAAACACAATGACGTCCTTTTATAATTCCTTTACTGGAAAGAATTCCAGTACAGCATGCCTCTTCAGAAAACCAAAACCAAAAGCTCCAGGCTCCAGGCTCCAGCTCCCCTATCAGCAGTGAATGTTAACTTGCAAGACAAGCTTCTTCGTCCCCCACTCCACGCATTTATGCAAGACATGACTCATACAGTAGACACATACGACACCCCACCTGTCCTCTCATCTCATTTATTTCCTTTTGCTATATACAGTTGTCCATGTCCTCCGGGACCATAAAGCAATTGACCTTTACTGTACATCAGTACACATGTACAGGACACTTACTGAATTTTATTAACACCACTGAGGCTGCTGAGACAAGGAAAAAAGCCTCATTATTAAATATTATTGTAGACAATCTGAACAGTGTTATGAATTTGAATCCTTGCAGACCAACATTACAGACATCAATATTACATGTGTTACAAGAAAGCTCATGGCAAAGTGAAAGCAGGAATTCATAACTGTTTCTAAGCTGCAGAAAAATGTTCCAGCTGATAATCTAAAGATTCATATTATTCATGCCTAAGATTTTGATGACTTATTCTTCTCTCCACTTTTCTGCATTCCCAACAAATCCATATCCTATACTCCAGATCCAGCAAGTCGGCGTCTAGAGGCATTTGAAATGGAGACTTGGCCAAGCCTGTCCACATCACCAGACATTATCCGCTCTTTCAAAGGAATATAATGCCGTAGCCATTCTCCTGTGTAAACCTGATTAAGAAAAATATCTACAGCTATCAGAAAGATGTAAAGTTTCCTTTTCATTATCTTCCAACCAGTGTGATAAGCTGTTGCTTAATGGAAAGAATGGAATATTATGAGTAGCTATTAGTTGAATCTTGATTCTTTTATCAGAACAGTAAATGTGATTCCGTATTGATAAGAAGGCATAATGGTACATGGCTGAAACTTATGAAATCCCATGTCCACACTAGCAACAACAACTATAAGTGAAACTAAACCAATGAAACAAGCTATGTACAAAAACAAAAAATAAAATATTCATCCAGAAATTAACAACTAAACATATGGAGAGTAATTATATCATGAGCCACAAGGCATGGTTCCCACATGGAGCCAAAGTAAATCAGAAGGTTTCCTTTATTCAGCAAAGCCGCTTTCCGATGGGCTAAACCCAAATAGGTAAGTTAAGTATTTTATTTAGTTTGTTCTTATTGGTTCAAGATTCTAAGTCTACTAGGAATAATATGAATCTTTACTATAGTTAAAGAAGAGAATTTTCAAGTTATGAATTTCAGAATTAAAAGTGTGATACGATTCTTAAGTTCTAGAAATAATCTTAGATTCCAAGCGTGTTTTCTAAATATTAGGTATGATCCAAATTTTATAAACCCCAGATGCAATTTTTAAGACTTACCAAGTGTGAGCTCTTTATATAACCTAATTTCAAGTATTAGTATAATTCAATTCCAATTAGCATGGAAACTGTTCATTAACCACCCTACATATTTTTAATCTAAAGTTATGGCTATTCCAATTTCCAATTAGCATAAAAACTATCCTGCAGCCATCCTACATCAGTTTGTGTTCCATAGATGCAAACTAACAAATTCTGCCTGTTTTGGAAGTGCCTAAAGGTTATCATATATCCTTGCTCCCATCACTGCAGTGTCTATGCTTACATCCAGAGACGAGGTCAAGTCAAGATCATTCCAAGAAAGCACAAAATATATCAAGTAGCTACAGAAGTGCATAGAACTGAATAAGTCCGTAAGTAACCTGTTGAGGTCTCATAATCTTTGTATCAGGATCATCCAGCGACTCTTTCCAATGAGCTAACCAGCCAGCCATTCGGGGGATTGCAAATAAAACAGGGAAGAACTCTGTTGGAAATCCCATGGCCCTGAAAAGATATAATTGTTATAATAACCTATTCCACACTTGATTTAAAGTTTTCATGAGTTGCAGAAACCACCAACTAGTATTTGAGCTAATTTCTTTTTTTTTTTCACCTGTATATCAACCCAGAATAGAAATCAACATTTGGGTAAAGCTTCCTCTTGATGAAATATTCATCTGAGAGAGCAGCCTTCTCCAAAGCAACAGCTACCTGCAAACAATACGACAAATCGGATGAGAAGAGTGGATTTGCATCCAAATCGTGGAACACATCGAGTAAGTAAAAGAAAAAAGGGCAAATTAAATGAGAAAAGCTTCTCCAAAATGAATCCTTGGCAAATTTTCTCTCTACAAGTCGGAAAGAAAATATTATTTTCCATACAATCATAAACATGTGCCCATCACAAACTATTTTGTATCATATTGATGATAGAGAACCCAACAATCGGAGAAATAACCATATGAAATAAAAGTAATAACAATGGTTCGGTAAGTATGCTTATAGCTTGTCTTACCAAGTCCATGACTGACCATTAAGAAACATGAGCATTCTTACCATATCCAAAGACAATGTTCCAAGAAGCTGCTTCAAAAGGATTCTTTCCTTTATGTATACTGTTAGGAGTTTTATCCAGATAACTTATTCCTCAGTACTAGCCTCACAATAGTTCCTCATATGGTACACAAGAACCAACAACTATCTGCTAGTCTTGAAAAGTACTGATTTGGAGTCATGTTAAGTGCAATAACAAACACTAATGTCACCACAGAAGAGGAATAGTAGAAGCTAACTTTTTTCTTCGCAAGTAGAACTGAGCATAGGGAAAAACCTCAATAAGGGGATCCCGCCCAACAATTGAAAATACTTCATCTGCAAGCTTCCTGATGACCTTTGCCCTGGGATCATAGTTTTTGTATACGCGATGACCAAAGCCTGACATCTTTCGCTTCCTGGAGAAACAGAGAGTGGCAAGTAATATCGATCAAAAATAAAATCATTACAACCCTTGTAAAAGGTTTAAATATCCAATCAAATAAAAGGTAGGAATACCTGTTTTTCACACCTTCAATAAAATCTGGAATATTTTCAACAGTTCCAATCTCACTAAGCATCTTCAGCACTGCCTATAAAAGTGGCATAAAAATTATCCAAGAGTAGAGGATGCAGGTAAATAGAAGACAAAACTAACTCAAAATGGAGCTGGCAACAAATATCAAGCATGTAGTAAGTTGATGAACATTTGACATTAACTTACCTCATTTGCCCCGCCATGAAGCGGACCATATAGTGCTCCAACAGCCCCAGCAAGAGCAGTGAACACATCAACACCACTGCAAGTACAGCAAACCGAATGAGAAAAGACTCAATGCTGTTCTATACTGCTAGGCATTACAAAATGTACCTCGACGCAAGATGTCGGGCAGCAGAAGTGGAGCAATTCATTTCGTGTTCTGCATGCAGTATGAAGAGTACATCAAGTACTCGAGCCAAGCGTGGGTTAGGTTTGTAAGACCTATTGCCTCTGCAACTCAGAAGAAATTTGAAATCAGATTAAATAAATCCCAAAGGTAGATCATGGAATTTCTCAAAAGGATTCCAAGAAGTCATGCATATTATGTCTAAATTTGAACCTGGAAGGCAATGCACAATATTAACTGTGAGCTACTGGAAAGAAAAACAAGGGACAATATTTAAAACAAGAATTATCGTTGCCAATGTTGCCATATCCAGTAGATTAAACAAGATATAGGCAGTTCACTAAACCTTTGATTTTAAGGTGATTCATATTCGAAGGGAAACCAAAGGGAAATAAGATGGCATACTGAACGTACAGTGAATCTAGCATGTATAGGAAGTTCTCCGAGTAGGAAAGGTTGCTTGAAGGGAGAACAGGAGGTCTTCCTGCCAGCCTCAAATAAGCAGCTGCTGCAATTGTAGGCGCCTGCAAAATATACCTGAATTAGCTGACATTCAAACATGAAAAGTGCATAACATTTTAAAACCAATCTCAAGGAAAGAAGAAAGAATGTTGATCAAGTGAACCTTCCCAAGAATGCGTGCAATTTGTTTGTCTCTCACTTGCTTTGACTTGTACAGATCTTGCCCCTATACCAGTAAAACATAGTATTTTATGGAACGAAAGAAAAATTCAAATCTCAAGAAACTTACATATCGGTTCACGAAGTCCTTTATCATCCATTATGGTCATTCGGGTGAGATAAACATGTCAAAAGAATGAAACAACAGGCAGCAGAACAAAGAAGGGAAATTGAGTATTGTGTAAGAAAAGACAAAAGATAGAGAGCTTACTCTAAGAGCAGGGTTAGCATCAGGATGAAAAATGGAAAGAGCACTCATTGCACTGACAAGTACCCCCATGGGGTGTGCATCATGAGGCATCGCCTGTATAATATCCTGCAACAATAAAAATTACAAATAGAGTAAACTTAAGAAGAGAGAAATTTTCCCATAATTGGTTAGCTAGTCATCACCGGTGTCAGCGATTATGAGTGGTAGCATTAGAACTAATGTGTTAGTCTTATGTGCAGAAACAAACATAGAGACGAAAAGAGAGAAAGATAATTACCAAAATGCCCTGAGGTACAGCAGAATGTTGAGAAATAGCAAATTCCCAGTCTGCTAACTGACTTTGAGATGGCAAATTCCCGTACACTTGAACCCATAAAAATTTAAAGATTCAGCTAAAATTAGAAAGAGAAGTTTGTGTTTTTACACCCTAAAAGATTAAAAAATAGAAAAGGGAACACTCACAAATGAGATAGGCGACTTCCACAAAGGAACTAGAATCAGCCAACTCCTCAATGGGGTAGCCTCTATATCTGAGAATACCTTCATCGCCATCTATATATGAAATGGAGGATCTCACTGGAGCTGTGTTCAAGTACCCTGGGTCGTATAATTTTATTCCTTTGTCATCTTTTCCCGTTGTAATCTGTTCGATTTCATCTCACAATTAGAATAAATCATCAAGTCTCTAGAAGCAGTAACTACGAGGACAATCTGAGAATCAGAGAAAAAAAGAAAACCTTTTTGAAATCAGAAGCCTTGACAGTGCCGTGATCGGAGACGGGAATTTGATAGGTTTTGCCAGTGCGCTCGTCAAGAACTGTCAATTTGCCTCGAACATTAGGAGGAGGAGAGACTTGGGCCGAGCAAATTTCCCTTGTCAATAACCCAATATTATCAGACTCCACAGCGGTCATCAGATGACCGACCAGTACGGCCAACCGCCCACGAGCAGCAGCTCCTGACGGCGACGAGCTCTCTAAAATCGCCATTAATATCTCTGGAGATTTAGAACCGATCAAATCAAATTGCTTACGGAAACACTTTTCCTTTCTGGTATTGGAATTTGGTTTGTATTGTATTTGTATGTGCTAACTAATAAATTATACAATATTGTATTATATGTAATATTTAAGTATTAGTATTGGTATGGGCCTAAGAAATAATAAATAAATAAAAAATGTGACTACCTTGACCTTAGCCGCTATAATGAATAGACAGACTTATAAGATCATTACGAGTCAGAAATATTTGTTGCGTTTACGTGTTGTATTGTATAAACTAAGAGTGAGATGGGTCTTGGGATTGTAACAGCTGACCATTAGGATAAGGTAAAGAGATCGATAACAAACACAACACCAAAACTACTATGTAGAATTTTATAACCATAATGCATGAAATCTAACTTCAAAACATGCTGTAATCTTTACTTTCGTAATCGATGAAACAATGATAAATTGGTTAATTCCCTTTTATCATATTGCTTTATTTGCTAAAAGAAACAAATAACCAAATATAGGTTTTTTTTTATATCAAGACATCTTTAAAAAATGAATATGGGTATCTATTCACTTCTAAATAATCGGGCTTTGAATCCTGAGCATATAACTCTTTGTTTCTTGTAAGTATCTCAATTCTTTATTTGCATCTTTCTAATGAACAATTGGGCATTTTTTTAGAAATGAGAATGAGGGTTGGAGAGGTCGATAATCAGGTACTTCTGGATCCTTTTACTGAAGCTGAATTTAAGAGGGTAGTAGACAAAATGCATCCGGACAAAATACCAGGGTCAGATGGTTTTAATCTCGCTTTCTACCAAAAATTTTGAAATATCATTGGGAAAGATGTTGTGCGGAGCTATTAGAGCTGGCTCAGATATGGTCAATTCCCTACTTCCCTTTCTTGTACTTTTCTTGTCTTCATTGCGAAACATGAAAAACCGACACATATTCAAGATTTTAGACCTATTGTTTTGTGTAATGTGTTATATAAAATTGTGGCAAAAGTTTTGACTAACAGATTAAAGGCTATTCTGCCTCACATTGTTTCTGTTGCACAATTTACTTTTGTTCCTGGACGCTTAATCCATGATAATGTTATGTTGACCTTTGAACTTATTCACTGCATGAAGCGGAAGAAGAGGGGGAAATCAGGAGTTGTAGCATTAAAACTAGATATACGCAAAGCTTATGACCGCATTGATTGGAAATACTTGGAATTCATTATGGCAAAAATGGGCTTTGACAGAAAATGGATTGCTTACATCATAATGTGTGTTACCTCGGTGAACTATAGTATTCTGTTAAATGGCAATGACGTGGGTCCAATTACACCAAAACGAGGCCTCAGACAGGGTGATCCACTTTCTCCATACCTATTTATATTATGTGCCAAAGGATTAACTTTCTTAATACACAAGGAAGAAGAAGACAGCACCTTGCAGGGGTTTCGAATGGTGAGAAGAGCCCCGTCAATCTCGCATTTACTGTTTACAGATGATAGTTTTCTCTTCTTTCGAGCAAGTGCAGTTGATTGTTTGACAATTAAACAAATACTGGCAGATTATGAGCAGGCTTCAGGGCAGGCGGTAAACTTTCAGAAATCTGGAATTTCTTTCTCCTCCAACGTGGGCCTACGGTTGGTTAGTGAGTTGAAAATAATTCTAGGCATTTCAACACCTCTGGATCATGGCAAATACCTGGGCTTGCTCTCCCTTATAGGCAAAAACAAGAAACAAATATACTCCTTCCTCGAGGAGCGATTGAAAGGGAGGCTTCACAGTTGGAAAAACAAATTTCTCTCACGTGCAGGTAAGGAAATTCTTCTCAAAATTGTAGCCCAAGCATTACCCACTTATAGTATGAATGTGTTCTTGATCCCATTTACCACCTGTGATGCACTTAAAAAAATGATGAACTCTTTCTAATGGGGTAATAAACCCAATGGAAGGAACCAAATACACTGGCTAACTTGGGATAGAATGTGTGGGTCGAAGATAGATGGTGGGCTTGGTTTCCGATTGTTACATTGTTTCAATATGACAATGCTAGCTAAACAGGGTTGGAATCTAATTCATAACCCTTCTTCCCTCCTAACACAAGTTCTCAAAGCTAAATAC
>JANKYF010000002.1:25577337-25597291 GCA_029829435.1 Erythroxylum hondense
AGGACCGATACATCTACAACTACGATAGATGAAATGAGTCGGTGTAAGAAACGATTGGAAGGAAATGAGAAGAAAAAGATTTAAGAATTATAATAAGATATGAATCATGATTTATACTTTATTATATTTTATGCATTAAATTTGTTATAAATTTTGAAGTAATATTGACTTTCCAGAAATCAAATGAAAATGTTTAGTTCTTATTCCACTCAACGCAAGACCAAATTTTGTCTCAATTTTTCAATATGAATATTTTTGTGTCAAATTACTAGTCCAATAAGAGCTTATCTGTTATGTGTTTATTAGCTTAAAAATGTGAGCTAGAATGTGGTTAAGTACCAAAGTTATGAATTTCATATCATCCAAAAAGTGGTATAAATCATGTTCGTTAAAAAACAAAATTTCATATCATTTTTTGACTATTACAGTATCTTCCATCCGGTACTTACCGTATTTTCCATCCGGTACCAACCGGTATAGTACGAAACAAAATTTCATACTATTTTTTGGCCAACATGGTACATTTTAGTTGATGTTAGCTGGTACGGTACAAAGTTTATAACTTTGATACCAAAAAAACAAAATAATAATTAGTAATTAGACAAGACTAATACCTTATGCACAGAAAAGCAAAATAATAATTAGTAATCGATAATATTCATCTTAGAGGATGAAATTAATATTGAAAATAAAGACACGTTCAATTTACAAATAAAATAATTTATGCAGTAGATAACTTTCAAATACTTATCCGTGAAAATGATTGTACGTCCCACAATCCCAAGGTGAGATTCGGAGACGAAACCTGATTAATCTTTTCAACACGAAGCTAATTACTCTACGGAAACTGTCTGTGTCACCAACTGAAGCTAGTGATTGGTGATAAGCAAAAGGCCAATCAATCCTTCCCGTCAGCTCTCCTCTGCCTGTAGCGTCTCTCCAATTTGTTGTTGGGCTTTACTACAAAGATATACACACTACATCATCAGCTTGCATTAACGTGTTAACAGGTGGTCAGCACTTAGTAGGCCCCCTTTTTCATTCCGTACATGTACTGTCCCCTCTTTTCACGTTTGCTTCTGTTTAGGCCAATTTGAGCAAACTAACCCATTCTCGTTCGGCTGCCATTTGAGGTTTGGTTTGTGAATCCAATGTCATGTCCTCCCTTTTATTATTCAGTTTTGTTGAATCAGAATCGCACGGCGGCTGACATCGTAGGACTAATTTGGAGCTGGAGGGGTGTGTTAGATAAAAGGGATGAATCCATTTTCGAAGTAGTGGGTAGTTTATGAATAAATTGGGTGGGAGAGGTAGTAGCAGTGGCAGTGGCAGTGCTTGTGTTTATGTGGTTGTAAAAACCCTAGAAATACTGTTGTATACTAACAAAGGTGAGGTAGTACTGTAAGCGTGAAATGGAAATCCAATTCACATCCAATTTCTTCGTAAACTCAACTGTCCTTTCCTTTGGCTTACAAGACAGTGCTGTCTGTCTCTCGTGGACATGTGCATGGGCATGGTCTTGTTTCATCAAACTCTGTTCATTTGTCCTTTCTCCCACCCCACTTCTTTGTCAGTACTTTCTCCAGTTTTTCTTTTTCCTACCATTCTTTTCAATTTCAAGTTTTAATATTTGATGTTGCCACACCAGAATCACATGGGATGTGGACCGTGGAGTTTCTTCTGGTTCCTCAGAATAAACCCCGTTGCAAGAAAATCCAAGAGGAAGGTGAAGCATGCAAGTTCACCCAAAAGTCCAAAGTTTTACTATCTTTTTTCTTCTCCCCTTTTCACTTTACTTTGGATACTAACATCTTCCTGAACTATCAAACTCTGACGGTTTTTTGCACCAAATGTTGCTTTCCCTCTTTTTGTAAATAATATAGTAAAATTTACAGTGTTTTTGTACAGTACCACTTTATGCTTTTTCTAGTCATGTCTTTAAAGCAGCTATCAGATCAACCTGAAGCTCTTCCAAGGGACTATGGACCACAGAACCCAAAGGGCCACCTTCCTTCCTTCAGTGCATGAGACCTTGTAAATGAATCTTTGTGACCATGAGATGTCAATTGAAAAAGGCACAAGTCCTCCAACGAAAGTGACCGTTGTTTAATTTCCTCGGTCTTTGAGATTCTTTTGCATAGTGTAATAAAACAATCTTTCGTCTCTATACGATATAAACAAACAGTTGATGCATTCTTCCTTCTAGTTCAATCCCCATTTTGCCT
Source organism: Erythroxylum hondense (assembly GCA_029829435.1). NCBI lineage: Eukaryota > Viridiplantae > Streptophyta > Magnoliopsida > Malpighiales > Erythroxylaceae > Erythroxylum > Erythroxylum hondense. The sequence goes on from JANKYF010000002.1 coordinate 25,579,563, forward strand.
TAAACCTACATGAATACAACGACCACAGATATATCAACATTCACAAGAAAAGAGACTGCGAGCTTTGGATTATCAAAATGTACGTCTCAAAGGTAATTGGTCTGATAGTCCTTTAGATTAGTGTAACAAATATTGACAAATCAAACTGAGGTGCACGCTGCTGTTGACAGATCAGACAGACGAGTATGGATCAGCATATAAATATACTGAACATGAGTTATAACCCTTAAGAAGTCATACTGTCATTGATTATGTCAGATAGGATTAATAATTTCTCCGAAGAAACACCAGAAAAGAAGTATCAGTGGACTAAAGATTAATTAAGAAAGAATACAATTGCATATGCTACAAGTAGCAGTTGGCATTGACAACAAGAACATAAAACAGGAAGAGTGGGGGGCTGGTGGCCTTCAGATTTCTCAACCAAAGATCCTTTCTTGCTGTTGCTGGTGCCGCAGACACCGACCCCAACTCCAACCTTGATATCACGAGCTTCAGATGGACTCAAACATAGGCCTGGATTACCGCTTAAGTCCAAATTCCCACCAAGCCTCCTCATGAAACTTGTATCAAATGGCACAACTCCACCCAACAAATTCCTGCTAAGATTCAGGTGATAGATGTGAGACAGGCTGCCAAAGCCTGCTGGGATCTCTCCTGTCAATCTGTTGTTTTGAAGTGACAAAGTGCTTAAGTTGACTAGTTGCGAAAATGTAGGTGGTATAGTGCCTGAGTAACCTGAATTCGAGAGCCTGAGCTCTTGTAGTTTTACTAGCTTGCCAAATTCTACTGGTAATGGTACGTATATGGGATTGTCATCCATTATGAAGTACTGCAAATTTTGCAACTTTGCCAATCCCTTCGGAAAATTCCCACTTAAATTGTTGTTACTCAAAGCCATGAACGACAATAACTCCAGCTTTTCTACGCCATCAGGAATGGGGCCAGTCAATGAATTTGAACTCAGATCAAGTTTTCGAAGCACAACCAGTTGGCCAATTGTGTCTGGAATGGGGCCAGTGAGCGAATTGTAGCTAAAGTCGAGCCCTTCAAGGATATTCAGATTGGCTAATTGATGTGGTATGGTGCCAGTGAGCATATTGTAGCTCAAATCAAGGTGAAGTAAAGAGGACAAGCTAAAAATCTCAACTGGAATGTGCCCGGTGAGGCGATTCTGTGACAATGTGAGAACTTTTAAGGACTTGAGAAGGGAAATTTGAGGAGGGATTGGACCAACAAGTGCAAGGTTTGATCTGAGACTAAGTTGTTGAAGTGAAGAGTGGGAGAGTACTTTTCTGGAAACAGAGAGGACGGTTTTGGTGTGAGTGAAGCAGTGAAAAAAGAAAATAGACTCGAGGTGAGGAAGATCAAAGATTTGAGATGGAAATGTGGCAGTATTCTTGCATGTTGGATTTGGGTGAGTACCAAAGTCAAGCCTGGAGACATGAAGATGATTATCCAGTCCCAGCTTGCACTCAATTCCAGGCCAGACAGAGCCAGACTCACAAGGGTTGGAGTAGGAGACTCTCCAGGTTCGATCAGATGACATGGAGTCCATGATCTTGAAAAGGGTTTCAGCCTCAGATAAGGGCATTGAGTGGTTGGTGGATGATAATGCATTCTTGTTGTCGGATGGTGAGTGTGTGAGTTTGTTTGCATGGATGGAGGAGACAGAAGAGAAAGATAGGAGAAGCAAAAGAAGCAGACTGGGGAGAGAAACTGACAGAGAGAGGGGGGAATTGGAGCACATTTTGGAGAAAGGAGAGAGAGAAGGTATGGTGAAGGCCCGATGCTGAGTACCACTTGTAGCAGCTGTGTATGAATGATAAGCTTCATTTGATGTCTGAGGAAGACAGAACCATGGGGGGCGAGAGAGAGATGCGGTGACTAAGTGCGTGTGTGTTGGGAAGGGACTTGATTGACATGATGTGTAGGACAGTGAATATCATATAAAGAAGTGGGTCACGACTCATAACTCTGTAAGACATTTTGAGTGTGAATTTGAAACAAACGATAAGAGTCAACAAAATCAGTGATACCAATTTTGCATGCTCGTTGGACTCACGGACTGAGGAAAGGGCCAGGGAAGAGTAACTTGCTAAGCCTGAGTGGTCACTTTGATAGACACCACACCAGTGCATGAAATTAAGGTAGCTCAGTGTCGTCATTAAAGAACTAGAATGCCATAGCTCGTCAATTTTATATTACATTTGTCAGGTGCATATGTATTCCCCCTTCTCAATTGTTTTTGCTTACCAGAAGACAATACCCTCAGAAAGTAAATGTTGAATATTATATTGTAATACATTTATGCCAATCAAATATGGCTTTGGAACTACAACCCCCATGCATTAAAAAACAGAAACCTGTCTACTCAATTTCAGCTGAAGAGTAATATATGAATGTAAAGTAATTCAATAACGTAAAGACTTTAACATAAACAAAGTAATCTTTTTTCGTTTTATAATTATTAACCAAGCAATAAGGAAAAAAGGAAGAGGAAGTCGTTGGTGACAATACAATATCATTGAGCTCGAGGGCGTGAATACAAGAGAACCACGAGTTGAGTAAATGTTTGAGGTCACTTTAAGGGCACGCCTTTAAAATCGAAAATCTCTTTTACAAAGGGTATTTCTGCGTAGGCAGTGCCGATAACCAGCGTGTGTCAAAAACAGCCCGTCAGTTCTCTTCTGTCTCTTCACTAATTGATGGTTTTGTCTGATGCAGGATGGTCTGCCTCCTTTTTTTCTTTTTATCTTTCTGCTCCATGTTAGAGCATAATATTCTAGTAGGAAATTGTTAGTAAAAAACCAGAAATGGGAAAACAAATTCAATGCTGAAAAAGTCGATGATCCTAACTATCTTGATCCTTAACGTAGCTAGGCTATGTTCAAATACTATAAATTTGTACGACACTAGCTAAATATCAAATATCCTTACTTAAATACTTGCTCAAAAGAATTTGCATGTTCGACTTATCATGGAGAAAAGGGAAACATATGAGCTGATCTGGGTTCCGTAAGACCTGGTTGGAGGAGGCAAATAATCTTGAAGCTACGTGTCTTCTGCAAGTTGATACTAGGTTAAGAGTATAAACAAGGCAACAATTCGTATATCAAAAGGCAGCTGCACAAATATGCCGATCACTTGATAGCAGCATCGTCATGCATTTATAATTATTAACAACCTCTCCGTTCCAGGTATCACCCTTAACAAGTACTTGTCATGTTATGCAAGTACTCCGGAAGGGGAATGAACTGCTTTCTGTAACTAAACTAGCTACTGGCAACACACGATTAACAGAAAATAAGTGTGTGCCGGACAACAGAATGAGAATACTTCCTCACGTGAGTTGTATGATTGTTGCATAATACCATGAAAATAGAGCTGTTGATAAGATAATCAGAATGCACAGCTATTCAGTCCTTGCCAGACAATCAAAGGAGATTTAACATGAGAGATGACTTCTGTGCCATAGAACATGACTTCAGTCTATTCCACTGACATCTCGTTGGGGCTCAAAATCAAATTAACTATCGTAACTGTCAGTTAAGAATTAGCTGAACTCTCAACTCTCTTCGACCACAACATTTTTACCAAACATACAAGAAGAAAAATCTACGAGTCACAACATGGTAGCTGTTAGTAAAGAATTAGCACTATTCACAACTCTTCTGCAAATGTTCATGTCATACAAACAGCTGTACCTAATCTAAATATCTAATAAAATAAAATGATTATATGAAAGCGAAAAGGCCAAAACTTTGGCAGTAGAAACCACAATGGTAGAGAGAACTAGGGAAGACAGCAAACCTTGAGTATCAGATGCATTTAGGAAAATTAAGATTCTTTTGCATTCCCTGGCACAACAAAACGAAAATTTCAGGCAACATAATGTAAATACTTCCAGAATTTTTTGCCACAAATCAGGTTCGGCAGTAAAATGAAGAGAGTGGCAAAAACAAAATACTTAATCCAGTAGAAATAGATGACAGTACCTTCGACAACCACATCAATTTGCTGTGCAACTGATAAAACAGTTTGCAAAGATGTCTGTTGAAAAACTTCTACAGCTGTTTTAGCTGTTTGTGCACCACACTCACCAAAACCGGGAGGAATCTTCAAATCATCTACCTCATGAGTTCTAAGGCTAAGCTTTGAGTCATCTAAATTTTGTACTGGGTGACTAGCCTCTGATTTTCCACCTTCATGAGCTGCATGATGGGACTCCACCATTTCAAGGACAACGGAACATTCTGTTTTTTCACATTCACCAGCTGAATGGCATGTCTCTGGTTTTTCACTTTCACTAGCTGCATCATATGATCCTGTCTTTTCAATTTGAGCAGCTCCATAGCATGCCTCTGATTTTTTACTTTCAGAAGCTTCATGACTTGACTCGGTTGATTTGTTTTCCGCAGCTGTATAAAACAGATTCCCTTTTCCATCTTCATCATCTTCATGAAATGGCTGAGAATGATCAACTCGAATGTTAGCATCATATGTTTGAGCAATCTCACCTTCAGGTGCTGCATAATACAACTGATTATCCTTGCAATCAGTGTGAGATGAAAGGATCAGATCATCCTTGATGGTTGCATTGCAGAATTCAGAAAGCAATTCATCGCTATCTGCATCGCATTGTACTGCACTGTCCTTCCATCTCCGCTTTTGGTTTGTCTTCCTTTTTTCTCTTTCTTTTCTCCGCACCCTCTTCCCCAAATTAGCATGTGGTTGATGAATTACTGGCTCATTAGATTCAACCTTACTGTGACACAACTGCATGTTACCAGACCCAACATAACCCTCTGTTTCATCACCCTCTCCAATTGTTTGAAGTTGATTTAAAGCATCCCGATTAAGTTTTTCATTAGTGTTCCTTCTAACACGCTCCTTTTCCCTGATTCTTTTTCCCTGATAAGGTTGTGATGAGGTTGACGGTAGGCACGCAATCTCAACTTGGTCCCCTAAACAATTATGGGCAATGGCCCTGATCCTTGATATTGACTCTATCTGTTGGGCATCCAACCCATTTATCAGGAATGTATCAGCTATATGTGCTATATCTCTTAAGCCAGCATTCTACAATTTGTTATCACGGAAAAAAAGAAAAACTGATTGTTAGTTATTATTGCAAGTATACATCAATCGACTAAGCAGAGATTTACCATTCTCTTCTTTTTGGTTCTGAACTTTATTGTTCTCTGGATGTGAGGCAAGGGAGACACCGGCCTTCCCACAAACTTACGTGTGATTCTCAAATACCAGTACATGTATTCACTTTCATCAACACCACTACCACCCTGGAGAATATGAAGCCTACGAGCAGACCATTCATTAAGCTCTGATACCATCTTTTCAGACAAATCAATACCACTGTCAACTCCACGACTCTTTCTCTCCCATTGTTGCACATCTTCTGGGATTCCTTGAAGCATATTTTGTTGACGTAGGCAACGATCTGGAAGGTGTCTTTCTGCCTTGTCAAAGCAGATTAACATCGTCTGTGACCTCCCCAAAATCAGGCTATTTCTTACACTTTCTGGTAATAATGTACCATTCAAATTCTGATAAGGAAGCCACTCCACCTATAAGGAAAATCATGTTGGCACAAAAACCAACAATCAGATGTATCATACATTATACTTCCATACAGAAAGAAATCAAATTGAACATGTTTTGAACTCACATCGTACGGCTCTAGCAAGTCCAACGCCTTGCGATAAAAAATTAAGTCCCGTTTCACTGTTGAAGCACTCTGCTTCCCCTTCCACCTAAGTACAAACGGAAAACAGTCATGGAGTGGCTCTTGATAAAACTTTGGTCGACCAATATTAAGGTGAAAATAACTCCAGCACTGCAAAGGAAAATGAATGATCAGCCTCATCATGATAACTCTTAATACAGGAAGCTGCAGTGTCATGTTTGACAATTCAATCATTCCAACACAACCCGAAAACAAGGAAAGAAAAGAAAACTCAGATATAGCTTACCTGTAATAAAGTCAAGCAACCGCTAATGGTACTCTGAGATTTAAGAGATGCTTTCCCTAGTGATCTATACAAAAAGGCCAATGCTGCTGCACCCCATGCATACTTTCCAGCTTTCTCGAAATCCTCAAACAGAGGTAGGTACATAACAGGGACCTTGTTCCCAGTAGTAGTTGAAAATATTGTACTTCCTACAAGGTAGAGAAGGTAAGCGCGTGTGTAATGCTCAACCTCTTCTAATGGTGCATCTTCAGGACACTGGGAAAAGTACTCCTTCAGCCAGCTGAGTTTTACCATGCCACCACTCTTGTACCCAGCTTCTGGTACTCTTCCTAGATATCTTTCACAAACTGATTTGCATGAAGTATATGTAATGCCCAGAACAGGTAAACCATCAATCGGCAAACCAAGTAGCAACGCAACATCTTTGAGGGTTATGGTCATTTCTCCAACCGTCAAGTGAAAGGTATTTGTTTCTTTCCTCCACCTCTCAACAAGTGCAGAAATGAGTGGATTGTCCAGACTGATGGAAGGAAGCAGTCTTAGATAACCAAACCCTGCCTTCTCCACCAATTCAATCTGCTTTTGCGTGAGCCTCCATTCCCCAAGCTTTGAAGTGTGTTCATGGCATCTAAGCACACCACGCTCCTAAAACAAAATGTAATGGGCATGAATGATCAGTCAGCAAGGTAATGAGGTCTGGAAGTTACTTTGATGGTAAAATTTAATTTACCTGCCCCTCCCAAATAGCCGAGGAGACATGGTTATCTTGATCGTAGAGTAGGGAAGGATCAATGGGGCCAGGATTGGTTGCATCAGTATCCATTAAAGGAAGAACGCCATTGGTTGGTCCACAGCATGTTTCAGAAATCTCCATTTGAAATGCTGCTAAACGAAGCCTAAACTAACACAATCCATCCAAGCAATACAGAAATTATAAGCTCTCATTAGCACAAAGAAACATCAGTGTAACGCACTATATATATATATTTAAGAAATCTTTCTTTCGAAAACTTCAAAGCACAGTGACTGACACCTATGTAATTGTTGAGATGTATAGTTAGGCATTGCATCGGATCAAAGAAACAAGCAAAGGCATAGTTTTTTTTTTTTTTTTGAGATTTTCATTGAAGGGCACTCGCGTTTGTGCTATGTGATCAGAACAAGTGCAAAGAACAAAGCCAGAACCCGCATTTAACAAGCTTGCTTTTGAACCCAGAGATCAAAACCTAAATCGCAAGAAACAATTTTCAACATCTCAACACATTCTGCTCAAATATTTAGACCGAAACATAAAAGGCGAAATAGATTGATATATTAATTTGAAAAAAGGAAGAGAGGTTAGTCGGTGTGTATGAAGCATTGATAAGTGGTGGTGACGACGACGACATAAACATAAAAATAAAATTCATGAAATAAAATAACAAAAGAGAAGACACTGATACTGCTAAGCTTGCTTGTAAAAACGACGACTCGCACTCACCCAAACCCAATTCCATCGATTTGGCTGAATTGAATTCGAAGTCACTCTCACTGGCCTCTCTCTCTCTCAAAACGACTATGTCGTTTCCACTTCCGACTCGAGTCAGTAATCGAATGCCCAGCCCTAGGCAGGGAGAAAGTGTAAGCATCAGTCATTGTTGGGTTGGGTTGGGTCATTTTATTTTTATTTCATATCCACTTCACTTAATCCATGCCATATTATATTACTTTTTTTATGCATCCCAAGTGAGAAATTTTTTTTTTACGGTTGAAGTGTGTACTGATCAGCTTTTTCTCTTTTTTTTTTTTCCCTCTCGTTATATATCATTGGACAACAGCAATTAGATAATATTTTCAATTTTTTACTAAACATTTACCCGAAAACGAATCCCTTCATTTGTTTATTTCCAAAATGAACATGCATGAAACGAAATTAGATGGAATCTAGGATTAGGAGCTATGCATGAGAAAGATTAACATAAACCAAAACGTTTGAAACAAGAAGAAAATGGTACTTAAATAAGCACATAGAAAAGGTTTTTGTACATTTTACAAAGGCACCAACTTTCGTGCCACTCTCCCTTTAACCTGGGACTAGAGCGGATAAAATGACGGGAGATGCTATCAAATTGTAAAAAGCAGAGCAGAAGTCAAAAAACAAAATATCACAACTTCAGGAAGCTGAATGATCTAAACATGAACCAACTCATCTCCGTTGCCTTGCAAAGCTGTAGTATGTGAAGAATGATACAAGCTTAGCCTGGCCCTTCCGCTTAGGTGTATAAACTATGAGAACATACGAAGGAAGTTGTTTGCATATGCCATTGGCTTCACGTCGGGGTGGGCCTGCAAGTTCAAAGAAACCAATATTCAACATCCACAACATAAAACCCTACCTCTATGATAAAACTATATATATTAAAACAAAGCAACTGACCACTGCGGAAAACGTAACAATATCTGGCTTCAAATCAGGGGCTTCAAATCGAATAAAAGCACCCTTATTGCCCATCTGCATAATTCAATAAACAAGCAGTTCTCAACAAACCATGCATCATTACCAAAGGTGTATCCAAATCACTGAGAGAAATAGACAATCATGTACTCTTCTAAATAAGATAAGTAATAACAACAAATTATGTGTCATTCAGTCACAACCAAAAAAAAAAATAGTTAAGGAGAAGCTATGAAAGAGACTGGACAATTTTGTATCTGAACAAAAGAATTTGCAGTCTCTTCCCCCATATATTGTACAACTCGAAGACACCACAATTCTGCGACTCTTACAATGTGCTGCTATCACAAAGAAGTTATAGAGGTTGACAATGGCAATGAGTATTAGACAGATGATATGAGTATACTTATTAACTAATGAATCATACAATCTGAACATATAGAGAAACATAGCAAGTTCTTTGCCAGGTTTTGCTCTTGAGGGTGCCTATCCCATTAATACACACAGTCTTTTTGACCTAATTTTACTGAGCAGTCACACAGTCTTATTGACCTTATTTACCAAGCAATCTGCTAACAATCATTCATCTGCATCAAAGTTTCCAGAAATATTGAGGAAAAATGTTGGGTTCAAGAGTTAGAGGAGAGCGGGAGATGAACATTGTGTATGGAGACGATCAATTAAAAGCGTGTGAAAATCAGTTATTACACAATGAAAAAGTCGATGACCTGAAGTCACACAAAACCAAAAGCTTAGTTCAGAAAGGAGTAGTCCCCATAACTTACCCGTTAAACATTTTCTGCATCTAAGTTGCTCTTATAACTTAATCAAGTTCAAAGAAGAAAAGAACAAAGGAAATTGCAATGCAGATCTCTACCTAACAAATTTAGCAGTACTTAGTAAGTTACCTGATCACAATAATTTGGTGCAGAAAACACAGTTATAAGTTTTCCGTCATGCTCAATTTCATAGCCTTCATCCTTTACCTCATGAGATCGCACAACTAACTCTGTCAATTGACAAATGTATCAGAACCAAGTGGAGCACAAAGAGGTCGTCTTAAAAATATTTTCCTGCCTATCTTATCAGACAAATGTACCTAGATTATTTTCTTGTAAGAACTTCTTTGTCACATCTCCTCCAAATGAGAGGCCTACACCTCGCTTGCTAGGACCCCTTCCGGGTAAAGGTTGTGGATCACTCCAGAGCAATTCACACATTAACCCTGATAATAGGTGAATGAACACGGGAAATCATGTATAAATATTCCAGATAACTAACTGTTGCATGTTATGATTGATAGCTAAATTCCACACTGCCACATTGTCTACATAAAACACATTTGTATACTTATGCTCAACCTGAAATGGATAAATCAACTGCCATAATACAACTGAATACGACAGTTTATACAGGTTGAAATTCAGAAAACAAAAAAAGAGAGGGAGAAAAAAGAAGATATAGAAGGAATAATAATTTGATCTTGAAGCTAACATTCATGGATTAGTTGTTAAAATAACTGTAGTATCTGAGGAAACATCATAGGTTATTTTTGACTGTCAACTTAAGCTAAGTGAATTAAAGAAGAATATCATAATACAAAACAGTTCTCTCATCAATCACAAAGAGTTATTGCAACCAAGAAACAGGAAAATAGATTGTGCAATTCTTTGAACATAAACAGAATAAAATTGATTTAGATATTAAGTCACTGATATCTACAGAAGGTTTATGTTTGTACTCCTATATTAATTTTTAGCTCAGGTCAACCATCCTCCTCTCCAGACTTCAAGAACCAGCGTCAATCCAACCACCCTTCCACCTCACCGAACCAGGGCCATGACATGTCTAAATAATTAGAAAGCAGCAGTAACGACTAAAGAACAAATGAGAACAAATGGTTTGTTGTCGAATTCAACCTTTGGATCAATAACGTGAAATTCTACCAAAGAGAGGAAAAAGAAAAGGAAAAGGAAAGATGGCATGCAAATTACCTTCCTCTGGGGGTTCTCGGAAGCGATCAATGGCTTTGATGTCTTCTAGCTTCACACCATCAACACTAAAAAGACCTCCATGGACAACAAATATCTTCCTATTCAGGACATGTGCCAAAGGTAAGCAACAGAAGACTTCTGCAAAGAGTTCCACAAATGTCTCGCTCAACTTGGATCTGACCTCACCCTCAAAACCATATATCTTGTTCATGCTCTTGCTTTCATGGTTTCCTCTGGAAAGGTATATAGCTGAAAATTTTACAAATGAGTAAATGCAACTTGTGATGTTTCAAAATTATTCACAAGAAAGGCCAGAGTGAAACAAGTGCATAAAGAACATGTTCTGAACATTAAGAAAGGAACGGAATTATTTTTCTTAAGAGAATTTTAAATAACTTCCGAAAAATCCGAAAACAAAGAGGATTCACCTGTTGGACACATGCACTTAAATGCAAACAGTGTGAGGATGACCTCCAAAGAAAATGATCCCCTATCAACAAAGTCACCATTGAACAGGTACGGGTTCTCTTCTGATGGAAGCCCATTAAGCTCAAAAATATTTAGCAGGTCATAGAACTGCAACAATGGTACAACAATACGAAACATCTTCAATAAAATATTACAAAAGAACACTCATGAACCTAGAGTAGATGACATCATCTCATGCAACTAACAACAACTCAGTATTATACTTCCTGAGAAGTAGAATATGCAAATAGAATGTGAAGAGGACAAACGAATAAGAAACTGCTCCTTCAATAGCATACTACTGATCAAGCATAACAGTGAAAGTATACGCTCAGCTAGCCTATAATATTTACTCATAACAACAAAAATGTAGATGGTTGAAACCATAGAAATTAAACATAAGAAAAATTAAACTTGTGGTGCAAGACAACTTGGGATAGAATTCTCAGGCAGATGCAACAATGTAAAAGTATATTAAGATTACACGTTAAAAAATGAGGAATAGCAGTTTTATGGCAGTTAGGCTCATAGTTATACACAGATTACTCATAGACGGTAACCATGAACCATGTAACCAGGTTATTCACAAAACAACTCCATCCATGAGCTATATTCTGAAAGTACACAATACTCCTTTGCATCAAAGAGAGTACTATAACAAGAAAGTATCATCTAGTGCATAGTAAAAACATCTGGTACTTTCAAATTGCACTGGCAATATAATTACCTGACCATGCACATCACCACAAACAGTGAAATGTTTGCCATCAGGGATATTTATATCAACAAGAGAAGGCAGCGCTTGCAACATCTCTCTAGTTTGTAAGACGATTTGGAATGCATATCTACAACATTTTCGAGAAGTGTTCAAAATGGAATCTTTAAGCATTGTAAAATAAATAAATTCATGATTAATCCCTGGTAGCCGTACCGTTTGTGTAAACACTTCTGATTCTTGAAGTCGTCCATCATTCTTTTCACAAAATCCAAGGTAACGTTATCGCCCTCAATCCTTGCACCAGAATATTGTGGCTCCACATCTGAAAGGACAACAGATTTGTTTTCGTCATAAACAGACAAGAAGAAGCTTTTACTCATCCAGTCAGGCAATCATACAAGCAGCAAAAGGGAAGAAACAGAGAGTTGGATGCAAGAATGCCATTCCTGCATGATAAAGCTCGGACCACAATACAAAGGCACAGACCTCAATTTTCCAATAGCTCTTATGAGACATCTTTTTATTTTCTAGCTGTATTTATTTCCTGACTTGCATTATACTGTAGACTACTTACATGTACATGGAGCTGTCAGAAACATCAATGCAGTACAAAGTTGACTTCAAGGAAAAAAAAAAGTATTTCCCTACTTTCCTAGTCAATTCTGATTAGTCAATAAAAATATATATATTTTTCCCTTCTTGTTCTTTTTCAACAATTTACTCTAGGAATTGAGTAAGAAATAAAAAGCCCTCCTATTGTGTTCCCTTAAGACTAATAGAAATTTAGGATGAAATATCTTTAACCCTATCCATACAAGAGTTGAACTCTGTAGGTAGCTTCTCCATCAACCAAGCTTGATATAGCCCAAAAAATCTGACAAATCTGAAATAAATGCACTTGTTCCCACAGCTCTATGGTCCAAGAGTGCAGAATACCTTCTGCATGAAAAAGTTAACATCAAAAGTCTTTTTCCACATTTTGAAGGTTAGATTAGTAAGAAATTCTTCCCAACCAGTCTACTTTAAAGCTGAAGGATCCTTACAGGGTGCACCTGTTGATCAAACAGACATGCAATATTGCTTTTTTTTTCCCACAAAGAAACAATGACTCAACTAAAATATAAGACTTTTTGAAATATCAACTTATGGCATTCTGTTTTCAGTCCCTTCCATAGAACTCGGTCTCTTCTCATTGAGCTTCAGTATAAAAATTCAGTGGTAAAACCAAGCAAAGAAAATCATGAACTGTGAAGTACTTAATATTATAAAATGGTGCTTGGTACTAACCACACCAAAAAAAAAATCAAAGTCTTACTTCCTTATTGCACTCCTATCCTTTGACATCACACTAAAAACGTCAATCAGTTGTTTATAACATGATAATCCATTTCTAGGACCCAAAGGTTTAGGAAACCAAGCAAACGAAGAATTCACAAAAATTTTATAAGCAAATTATCCATTATGGAATTAGAAATTATTCAAACAGGTTGCAACTGTAGTATTTATTAACCATGAACCCAAACCTAGATTAAGTACTCGTCTCTTGTTAAAGAAACCAGTCAAACCACTACCCCTGCAGCAAACCCACCAATATCCACCTACGACCGCCAGTATCACCATCAGTACTACCACCACCACTGGAACTCTTGCTATTCCCACCAACATCATTGCAGCGGCCACAACTGCTACTGCTACTGGTGCTATGATCAATTGGGTGGGCACAGATGATGAACTGGGGCCAGTGCCTATGATGAGATATATAGTGAACATAATGAAATTAAATTTAGTAGGAGATACAAAAACAACATAATCACAATATTCATGCTGTTCAAGCTTAGAGAGCAAATTAAGTTGATAAAGCTAATACCTTAAGGTCTCATTTCACCAAATAAAAACAAAAGACCTGGTCCAACTTACTAAACTAGCTGATGGTAAATCCCACTAATAGGAAGTAAAATCAAAATCTTTTGAGGAATTGCATGCCATATAATGTGAAAAACTTTTCAAAAATTCCAAGTTTGGAGTAATAGAGATACTTCATACCACTAACCCAATAACTCACCTATTACCCAAAATGCAGTCAACCAAACTCTACTGAGTCACAAATGGATTAACACATATCACAAGTACAATGGGGATATGTCAAGAATGCATACATCTACCTCCCTCCATACAGCCTTCAAGTTTCATTCATTTGCAAGGCCCATTATACATTGCCAGCAGAAACAAGAGTTGGCCACTAATACTGGCAAATCCATAATTCCCATTTTAATAGCTTAGATTAGTCATTTACTAACAAAATTTGGGCATGATCTTGAACATCTATTACAAGAGCTTAGCTTCACCAAGTTAATTCTTATATATTATCCCTCTTCTTAAAGCCCAGGAAAGTATAGTCACTTTTGAAAGAATCAAAATACTCAAAATGCCCATTTTGTAACTCAAACCTTACTTGCTCTATTCAAATCAGGAAAATCTTTGTCCATAGCATCATTATTGCCTTTTCACATTCAAAGCAAACACAATATGTTTCACAGGAAATTTTTGAAAAAAAAATGTTTCACAGGATTGCAAGCTAATTTCAAGCCTGCTACACTAAAAAATGATAGTTGTAGATGATGATGGTGACTCTAATAACGATAGTGGTGTAATGGGGATGGATGAAGGAAAACTCTGCACAAGCAGAAGTAAAAAATGATGGCTAGTTATGGGGCTAGTAATCAATTAAATATCTGACCTGTAGTGCACATGAATTAAATCCAGTTTTTCACTTTCTTTCTTTGGAAAATCATCGATAAGAAGTCAGCACACTGCAAGATGATTTATGAAAAGCATTTTTGAAGAAGGAAAATGTCCAACAGCTACTTTCAAGTTTTTATTCAAAATCAAAGTATGGTTCATAATTCTCAGAAACCCTCTCTATCAACTCGATTGGCAAGAAGTTTCAACTCAAAATGTCACAAAGAAATCTCGTCTGAACATTCTATATGTCAAAGTCTCAAAGAAGATAAGAATAAATCAGCCCTCAATAACATTTCTATCCCACAGAACCGCATGAACTGGCAAAACCTCAATTTACCAAACTTTCCAAAGAAAGAGAAAACAACGTCTACTTTTATTAGCAAGACAAAATCAGATCATAATTTCTGCTCTGGATGTTGAACATTTCAACTTGACACTCTCAACTAAGGCACAAATAACTCTCCCAGAATGAGACCATTATCAAAAGAAAAAAGGAAAAAACCAAGTTCAAAAAAGATCAGTACCTATAGAGTGAAAATCAATAGAATCAGCTATTGAGCGTCTTTCAGACTCAGGTACAGAAATTGCTTCTTCAAACTTAAGTTTCATAACAGCCTTTTCACATTCCTTTAGTTTCTTGGCGGCATCAGGGTCATTTGGACAGAGTTTCTTCACCTAAATTTAATACATTTCAGTGAGCACCATGTATCAGGATTGCATGAAGAAACAACATTTCATCAGGTATTTCCTCAACTCTCACAAAAAAAAAAAAAGAAAACCCAAATATCTTATGAAGTACCAGGAAAGTCAAAGACAAGATGTGAAACTGGAAAAGAATCTAAGAAGAGCCATCAAAAGTCTTTAAAGTTCCTTAAAAATGATAAGGTCTCCCATGTCAGAAATACAATATGCCCTCTTGTACATTTAGGAATCCTTTATAGCAAACCTTCTAGTACATTCCTTGTTAATGCCCTAACTTCAAATATCCTTCCTCCAGTTAAAAATCCTCAGCATCTCCACATTCTGCTAAGCAGTAACTTTTCTACCTTTTCTTTTCTTTTTTTTATTTATGAAATTTCAAAAGATGATGAAGCCTCTCATGGGTTTGGGATATGTTTTCATCTCATGAGTAGGTAGAGTTATTACACACTGTAGGATGGAGTTATTTTTCATAAAAGTCCAACTGGCTTTTCCAATCGGGAATACCGGCCAGATTTCCTTGTCTTAAAGGACGGGGGTGCATCAAAGCCAATATCATAAAAACAGACTAAAAAAAAAGAGTGAAAGATATACCTGTTGGAAATCCTTCAGTGCGTCTTTAAATTTTCCCATTGCAAGATAAGCAGCACCTCGCCTATAATAACCCTGTAAATTGTACAATCATCAAATCAAATGTGTTGACATTCTAATCCTCGTATACCACCATACTCATCATAGAATCCTTGCCTTAGAGTACTTTGGATCGACTTCAATAGCCTTTGAAGCATCCTGTATTGCACTTCCATACTCCTCCAGTTTAGTGTGGGCCAATGCACGATTAGCCCAGTAGACGGCATTGTGTTCATTTATTTCAATTGCTTTTGAATATAGATCAATAGCCTGAGCATACTTGTGAGCTGGAAGTGAACTTACAGTAATTAGCAAGGTTGAATAGCATGCATAAATCAATTGTCTATTAGAATTTGAACGCCAACCACACTACTCTTGAGAATTAAGCACCTTTAGACTGCTTAACACACTATTGTTTCCACTGAGATGAAAACATTACAAAGTAATTCACTGACATTCAAGATTTTGAAGAACGCATCAGAAACAATTGCATAAGCATGGATTATTACCCTTAAATGCTTCATTAGCCAGAACTTTGATTTCTTCAGCTCGTGATACGGAAGAATTTTCAATTTCCATATCGGGCATAACCGTACTTGTCTATCTGAATTTTGGGTTGAATATTAGTGAATAGAGAATTTCATATACACTCTATTTCCTTCTATTATGCTTCAGATCTGTGGTTAAAGAACACAAAAATAGAATTAATCAATTTTAAAAAAAAATTAAACAAACGAGAACTCTCAATTAGCAGTGAAGTTCATCAGAATGTCAATCTCCACATGCCAGTCGATTACCACAGAGAGAAAGAGGGGCAGTGAAGAAATTATGCAGTAACTGGTACATATATCTGAACCTAAGAAATTAGCCAATCCAATGGAACACTTAGCAGATGACTACAAAGGACTGATGGATTTTCATCTTACGTAATTCCCAACCTAGCACAAGATTTCAACTTTTACTTCATACACTTGACTGGGGTCTAAGAAAAGGACGAAGTGGCTATTCTTATAAGCTTAAAGTATTGAACGAACCAGTATTTTCCGAGAATTAGACTGCAAGTCGTTGCTTCAAGATTTTGTTACCCTGGTGGCAACTACTTAATAACTTAGAAGCAACTACATAAACCCAAATACAGAAAACAGAAGACAATCCAAGGTGTTAGTAGAAACATAAGTAATATAAGTTTTGTTCTTCGCAAGCAGTGGATAAAACAGTATCATCAGTTAACACTTTACATGCTCAGTACTGGTTTATTAACTAGAGTTGTTTTCAAAACTCATCTACATAAAGAACTCCAAATCTAGACTCAGTTAGTGATTGAAATAGTGAACTTTCCAACTCCCCTTGACATCTACCCAAGTCAGACCTTACAGTTTGCAACTATTGATATCAATCAAACAAAAACAAATCCAAAATAATGAAGCTTTAAGTCTGATAAGTAACAACCATGAATCCCTTTTTAAGTTCTCATATCACGCTTTGATACACCCAAGCGGAAAAGCGTAACAAAGTAGATGGTGGTAGATGCAAAGATAAAAGGGGAAGCAGTCGACAATGTTGACAAATGCATCAACCAGAACAACTTCTTAAATAAATAAAAAAACAAGTTGATGGATCTACGAGAAGAAAAGAGAGGGAGGGAGGTAGAGTAGCGATGTCTGTAGTAGCAGCGTACCTGAAGAAACAGAAAGGAATCTGTAAGTATCAGCTCAGTGGCACTTCTAGAGAGAGAAACCCTAGACCGACCTAATTTTTCTCAACTCTCTGTTATTTGTTATTAATTTTGGTTATATACGATTTATGACAAATGGCTTTCATGTAAAAAAGTGTAGACAACAAATGGCTTTCATGTAGAAGTGTATGTGTAATGCCGGACAAAATTTTCTGTACTTATACATCTATATTAACTTTATATTATACGATCTCATTGAAATATGTGGATAAGATTATATGAAATAGAATTATTGTAGAGTTATAAGTGTAAAAGATTTGATCATATATGAATAAAATATGTAGATAAGATTATACGAAATAGAATTATTATAGAT
>JANKYF010000002.1:25752725-25764851 GCA_029829435.1 Erythroxylum hondense
CAATTTACAACTAATCAATTCTATTTTTCGCAAACTCTATTTATAATGAAGGATTCACCTAGCAATTCTAAAGGAGACAATTAAGTCAATCAAAAGGATGTTAAGGAAGTTCCTATGGTCGAAGTTGGAGGAGAAAAAATGGGTGATAAAGGTCAAATGGATTGACCTATATCTAGAGAATGAAGATCTTGGAATAAATTCCAATAATGTTATAAACAAAATGCTCCTTCTAAAGAGGTTATGGAAGCCATACACATATAAAGAGTTACTTTAGGTAAAATGGCTACATACACATTTGTGAAAATGAGATAGTATTTGAAAAGCAAAACCCAAACTTAGCACCTTATGAACCCTTAGACAAATATTACAAATTACGGAACCATGTTTTCAAACACAACATTGGTAATAGTAAGGGTACATCTTTTTGGTTTGAAAGTTGGCACAACTTAGGATCTTTATACAAGACTTAAGAGTTTGATTCACTCAAAGTAAGCATTCTTGTGAACTCTAAGGTAGAAATCATCATAGCTAAAGATAGATGGAGGTAGTCAATTCATGCATTAAGGGATTTTAGTAGAGTCAAGGATAACCTCCCAAGCTATTCTCCTAACCAAAGAAAGGAAGACACCTTAAGTTGGCTAAACCACAACTCTCTAAAATTTACAAATCAATCATGCAAGGATATACTTGTAGAAAGGCAGGACAAGGTCTCATGGCATGAACTAGCCTGGAATCGTAACATGAACTCTTACACATCTTTCATCCTATAGCTAGCTAGTAAATGTAGATAGGATACAAAGGATAGCCTAAAAAGTTGTCAAGTTGATCCTATACGTGTGCTGTGTAAAGATGGAATAAAGTGCATGAATCACTTATTTTTTAATTATAAATTCTGCTATAAATTATGGAACCAAATATTATCCCTCTGCAATATGCATTGTTACATATAGTGATAAAGGATAATTGATTTAGCTCTAAAGATTAAGAGATCTAAAAAAGAAGATTTAATATGTTTAAGATGGCATTTAGAAGTATAATTTATATGATATGGATGGAGAGAGATCAGAGAATGTTCATGATGTTTAAAATGAGTGAAGAATTCAATATCCAAAGGTTGATTGGAAAGATAAGAGAAGCAACAATGGTGAGAGAAATGACAGAGAATTTGAGTCCCAGCTTAGCGAACTAATAGAATTTGTGACAAGGGTTAAGAGTTTCTCCAGAGGAATTTAATAGGCAAACCTAGCTGATATAATTCCTCTGTTCTTGCTATGAGCCTTTCTCCCTCGTTGCATTCATTTTCTGGTATTCAAAAACTAGAGTACCGCTTTGCATTGAACTTTTATTCCATTTTTTATTGGTCCTAATGTATTACCTAAAAAAAAATATTCCTACTATACTAATGATATTTAGTAATAGTAAAGAGCCACATCATGTTTGAGAGAACTATTTCCAAAACTAGCTATGAGTTTTTTACATCAGTATTATAAGCTGAATGCATCACTAACTTGTTTTGTCCAAGTTGAAGATTCTGTTCCTGACTATTTGTACCTGCTCCGCTACTCATGCGTGGTACCTTCAACTACTACGTATTATGGACAATAACTACAGTAGAGAGCTTTATTGTTAGCAGAGACTGAAGGCAAACTCTTCTTCCCTCTGGCTTCATACAATGCCCCTCTTGCGATGTGTCAAAACAAATGCGTCAGAGTGAGATCTTTTCAGCCAACATATCCACATTTTCTTATGAACTTGTTTGAAATGTTCAGGTTCCTATTCCACAAGCTTCGTACCTCTCGTGATGCAATGTCAAGCCATGGCTTTGCTGGACCACTGAAATGCAAGACAGCAGCAGTCAATATCTCTCTCCGGTATTCTCGGTGTCTGTGACCTAGTCCAGCCGCATGCCATGAAGGATCCATAGGATGCACATACCCTTGGAAAGTAAGTAGGGCTGGAGGAAGCACCCCTGGTTGCCATAATTCTAATCCTGAGTTAAGGTTCTGCAAAGAAGTCAAGTAGTAAATATGGTGACAAGGAGCAGAGAAAATGAATTTTGTGTGAACTTAAAGACTTATGTGCTGGTGTAGGTATTTAGCGAAATCCTATAATGTTTGTCCTCATGCAGAGTGCTAGGTTATAGTCATTTGTGGAAGAATTTTAATTGATCACACGTACAAATGTCCGACAACGAAAACTGCAATCTTTGTCTCATATGTCAATACCAATGATATGGAGAAGCAATCATTGTATTTTTCGAAACTAATTTTGTAGACTTCTTGACACAGCTATACACTCACATTTGATTTGTGTATATCTAATTCCTAATTTAGTGTAAGACTTTTATCTATATAAAAATCTAATGAAAAAGACGTGAACTCTATGTTTGTACATGGAATAACCCTTACGGCCGATTTCTTTCGCTTTCGCTTCCTTTGTTCTGCTTATCAATATTTCATTTATATTTCAACTCCTTGAATCCATTTTGAAACAGCACTATAAGTTCGTGAAATGGGGAAAAAGAAGAAGGCAATGGAAAGTGAAATCAGCCATAATCTCCAACTACTAGAATTACAATGAAGCAGAAGTACTTACAAGAGTCAGCCATTTATGGTAATTCCTTGTGATGTTGACCCTCCTCCATGCTTCGAGATCAAAGACATTCATGCCATAAATCCAAGCAAAATCGCTTTCATTGCAGGCAGATGAAATAATTGGGTGGGAGAAATTCAAATAGTCCTTATATCTTGTACCCAAGCAGCAATTTTCTTCACACCAGGAATCAAAAACTGCACCAACAACTTTCTCATTGAGATCCAATTCCCATAAAGACGATAAGTCATGTTGCACTACTACATCATCGTCCAAGAAAACTATCTTGTTGAGATCTGGAAAAAGCTGTGGCCCATGAAAGTCACAGAATACCAATCATTATTAAATGTTCCATGCAGTTAATATCATCATCCATCCATCAGAGAAGATTGTGTTAGCTTTTTTGAGCAGTACCTCTGGGAGATACATTCGAAGTTGATTCAAAAGGGAGAGGTTATTAGGATTTAAAACCTCCAAACATCTTCTAAGCCGTCTTCTTTCCTGGAAGTCGTCCTGTTTCAAATTATCGCAGTGGTGGTTCCAAATAAGGCGATGAATCGTCACCATATCTTGAACTCCATCATTGATTTCCTCGGACCAATCATATTGATGCAATCCTTTGACTTCCACAACAGCTAATTTGATGGGATGAATTGCAAACCATGCATGCATTGCGGAGTAAGTTTTCTTATCAGTGACTATGTGAAACACAAACTTTTCAGGATTCTCCACATTTTGTACTGTGGACGATATGACCACGGACGCAGCAAGAACATTATCAGTTAGGAGAACTACATGGTGGAAAGATGGGTTAGACAGACGAGAAACATATTCAGGTGAGGGCAAATGGCATCTAGCCAGGGCATTTACAGCATACTCTTCTGCCAATTTAAGGCAAAGACAATGTAAAGTTTTTGGTACACTATGTGAAGCTAAATGCCAATAAACTGATTCACGTTGTCTGGCCGACTGGACCTCCTGTTCCATCCTAGATAGCTGCATTGGAATGCAAAAATAAATTTGGTTTGACTTGTCAGAAATTTGGAGCTAAAGATAAGGCAAAGACAGAATTCTCAATCAAAACGAACATAAATAGCTTTAAAAAATACATGTTATCAGTTCCTCATTGACTTTCATAATACGTAATCGCATGGCCTAACGCTGTTAAATGCTAATCATAAATACCAGTCTCAGTGGCTGGATCTAATGCCATTAAATTTTATGAATAGTCATAAAGTACCAGTGTTTCTTCCGCTGCTCATTAGGACAAGGGTAATCCAAACAAATAGGACTAGAAAGCTCTACTTCAGCCTAAACAAACATATATTCAAGTAAAATACCAGGAAGCCACTTAAACAGATGCAAAAGTCTATCATTAATCTTGTTGAGACAAGAGCATCAACTTTGTGAGTCTTTATGGAAAACATGGCTCGTACAAGTGACCTCCTCTACAAAAAGGCAGTAGAAAAGCAAGTGGACAACTTGCTGTGCTGATGATGAATATACTTACTAGAAAGAGAAGCCTCTCCATTTGTAGTTCTGTATGTACGTAGATGAATATCAACAAATTGACAAGGTTGGAGAAGTAACTTTTAGTAAAGTAAAATCCGTGATTTTGCAAATAATCCTTACGACATTCTTTGTATCCAAAAAGCCATTTCATAATTAATATGTTTGTTATAAGAGGATAGCAAGCAATAAGAATCTGTATATTAGGTCTCAGCTTAGAAGACCCATTAACTCCCTCAGGTTCAGATCCTGCATTTATTTCTCTTAAATTATTTCCAATCATAGGGTGAAGCCTTTAGTCAAAGAATGTTAGGGAGCAATCATATATCCTTCTAAGCTCAACCTACAATTGATCGCAAATTTCTGAGGTTCTTTGAAGAAACGGAGGAAAACTGAACATGCCTAAAATTTCAAGAAACTTTTTTTTTTGGGTAAATTGAACGGTTCGTTGATAGGCAAAACTGTAATTGGAAATAATTTTTTTTACTACATGATCAAGATTCAAGAATTTGAGATCCGAATGAATTAGCTTAGCAGTGACGGGGAAAAAAAAGTAAAAGCATCAGGGATGGTAATAAAAATGCGTCCTCGCACATTTCTATCATGGGCCAAAGAAAATGAAGAATCGGTTTGGTCTTATGACAAGTCATGCAAAAGATGCCCAATTAAAGGTGGTTATTGCTTATAAGAAGAGACTATTAGTAAAGTGTCATGAAAAATACTGATAACGTTATATACAGCTATACCATCAAACATTCCAACCTCGTATGTGTATCCTAGTAAAACAAAAACAAAAAAAGCTTTTATGTATCCCGAATAAAACTCCCCCTTCTCATTTGACATGGTTGTGGGCATGAGTGCATCACAAGATGGCTAGAATTCACTAGGATTCAAACCGAAGTTAGCATAACCTTCAGCAGTTTACCAGCTACATTCATTATTAACATGTTTTGGACAAACCAAAGATAAGCCATGATAGTTGAATTTGAAAATGAACTGAATTTTTATGTGAGATATAGCCAGCTAATGTTTTATCACTAGAACTACAGTGCTGCATTAATTTCACGTATTCCCTGAGCAGTAAGTATACTGCAGAAATCAGCGAGGAAAATGTAAATGCAGAAATACTATCACTAGAACCCCATCAGAATTGTAAAACATTTAGTATACTACAGAAATCAGCGAGGAACATGTAAATGCAGAAATACTAACTAGAAACCCATCAGAATTGTAAAACATTTATCTCGGTGGCCCAATCAATTGTGCTCCATTATTTAAGGAAAGTAAGTTTTTTTGGTAGCAGATCATGGTGACAGAGAGGCAATATTTATTGGCATATGGCTTGTTTCAGTACCTAGTTGAGAACAAACCAGACACCAAGAACACAATATTCTTAACAGACTGGAGCACGAAAGTTTTGGACTACACATCAACCTGTAGACACCCCTACTAAGAAGCCACACGTAGATGTTTTGTGGGCCATGAGGCACAGGAGATAAAGGGTGTGCAGGATGTGGGAAAGAAATAATTTAAAGCGGTGAGTAATTAGCAGGTACGTACATACCATGGCTTTGACCCCGAAAGCAAAAGCCTTCAGGTCTTGCCGTTTCGAAGTGGTTTCTTTGACAAGTTGGTTGAATGATTCTATTGGAACCTCACTATAGCCAACTTCCTTTGCTTCCAGCAGAGCTCTTGTCAGTTCATCTTTTAGCCTCTTCATGTTGCCATGGAACATGTACCAACAATTTGTAATATCACATGAGATCAATTCTATTTCGGGAAAACCAAAATATTAAGGTCAACTTGACTGACATCAACATATATAAGACGTATTAAAGCCCTTGTTCTAATTAATTAGCACATTAATGCTAGAAAATGCTGCCATTTGAGGTTAATATTGTTCCAATTAGTTGTTGTGAGCATTCAGGTATTAAATAAACATGAAATATTAATTACATATCTAAATAAAATGTTATCACCATCCAAAATCTTTTCTTATTTGCAATCACTTACTTATTTTCAGGTAGAAATTTTTTATTCGTTTTCTAATGCTAGCACTTAGCAATGGCAAAGAGCGTTTCAAATTCCCATTTGCAGGCATCGAGAATGAGCCAAATAAACCGTGTTGACGTGTGATATGATCAATTGTCATAAGCTGTTGCCAGAGTACCTTTCCCCTGGCAAGCAAAATAGGTAGATAATTGATTATAGTATTTTTATTAAATTTTATTCTATGAATAAAAATTAATAAAATAAATTAAAATACCGTAATTTCAACAGAAAATCTGATGTGAGATAATTGGCGTATTGGAGTCTAATAACTAAAAAATTAATCCTCTTTTCTGAGTCAAACGTTGGGGAAGGTAGTAGGTAGCTTGAATTGTGAAAATAAGTATGGCCCTAAATTTCGATGATTTCTTAAAGTTCTATTTCCAAATCAAGTGGACAGAAGAATAATTCTAGTTCTATTGCAGGACGTGTGGCCACGTGGAAACTATATTTTAATAAGTGGAATAAATAGAAACAAAAGGGACTAAAGGCCCAGAGTGGGGTCCTACCAACAAACTATGTTTTATGGTCCGAAAAAGCTGCAATGTGATTTCAGTTACTATACATTATTAACGTGGAGACCTTGGTAAATCTTAAAAAGCTTTACTTTTGATTTCACATGAACCTTTGGTTAAGAAAATTAAAATTTTAAAGTCAAGTATTTAAAAAACATGCGATGATTTTTTCAGTCAAAGAATTAAAGAAAAAAAAAGTAAAATGTAAGAGTTGGTGAGTTACCAGAGATGAATCGCCCCCACCCAGAAACCGAAACCTCCGTCCCAAACAATCTGCATATGTATGAATCAGAAACAGAAAAATGGATGATCTGTAAAACAAATCAGGACCAGTACTGAGGCGTGTTAAGAGAGTTGAAAGATGAATCTTTTTTGTGTTTAATTAACGCAGGGCATCATCATAGTCAAGCAAAACACAAACATGTTAGAAGCGGAAACAAAAGAGTAGAAAAATACCAAGAGTGGAAGATTGAAGAAGCAGTATGGCAATTCTAAGAAAAAGAACGAGCAAAATTATCCCAAACGCCACCGTCCGACTAGTAATCCGTCTACTGCTTCTTCTGCCTCCTCCTCCTGCAACAGCCTTACCGGTGGGGGAGTTGGAAACCAAGACTCTCTTAATTCCGGTACTCGATATGTACAACTTCATTATTTTATGCATATAAACAATTGAGGGGATAAGGAAATGATCTATGTTGCTTGGGACGAAGATCACGGGTTTGTAATTTTGTGTGTAGTCGTCAGAGTGAATGAGTGAGAGTGAGAGTAGAAGCATTCTTAAAATTAGTCTTTTGCATATATATATATAATATTCTCGGCAATTTCTTTATCCTTATATTATATCTAATTAATAAGATTGGATAACCTAATGTTAATAGAATTTCAGTTGACTGCGCAGTTTGAACTTGTAGGAAGAGCTCTTGGGTTCGATTTTTATTAAATACACCCAAAAAAAAGGCAAAGAGTTTTAACTGTGAGTACACCTCGAATCGGATTAGTCAGCTCAATAGATTCGGATACCGGTAGTTTACTCGAAAACATAAGTTAATTAAAAAGTATTATTTGATTAAAAATAAGAAATTGGAGGAGAGAGAAAGAGACAGGGGAAGTGGAGATTGGAAAAAAAAGCCACAACAAAAGGCGCGTTCAAAGCCGCGGGAATTGCAAGAATACCGTAACGACCCAGATGCGGGGGTTGCCCTTTATCTCCAGGTAATAGTTCGATTACGGATTTACCCTTGTCTTGTTCGTATCTTATCACCGACACAAGGTATGCTACCTACTCTGACCTGTACCCAAATGTCAAAACTCTAAATAACATTGATCTAAACCTTGAACTTTTTCTGACTTGTGCATGTTCCAAATATCTGATAAAATATTTATCAAACTTTTAATATTTGAAAATATTTTAGGTCTTTTAGAAGTGAATTTGTTAATAATAATAATTGAGATTGAACTTTTTTTTAATTACTTGAGTCTAAAATTTTAAATTAAGATAAAGATGGAATTTATCATTAAATTTAGATTTATTGGCAAATAATTTATCTATTAAGTTGAAAATTAAAAGCCAAACCGTAGAATGGCATTGTATTGTTTGTACCCCTCAAATTGTTCTGATGGGATTTTGCATATAGAACCTGACAATGGCATGAGCTTGTGTGGTTCAATGTCACTTGCAAACTACACAAGAGGGGACATGTTACGTGCTAATAATTGAACCTGCCTCACCTCATCTTCTCGTTAAAGCTGTTTAAATTTTAAGAGCAGCACATGCATATGCTTGAGTTTCACTCTTTGTCGTCTTCTCCATGTTTCCTTCTTCAACAGCATCTATCAAGATAATTGGTCTGAGCACGAAACTTTTAACTGAACATTTTTATCATCCAAGGCTTCACAAATGCATTTATTAACTCAAGTACAAGAGATAGTATGAGTGAAAGCATGCTGCAGAGAGGAATCAAAGCAATATGAAACACTAGGATTTAGTAAATAAAAATACACCAGCCACCAGATCAGTTGAGGATCGTCCCATGTATGTCCATCTAAGTTTTCTTGTTGGGTTCAAAGACGTGCTTAATCAGTGAATCTTTAATTGATAACAGCTCAGGGAACTCCTTCTTCAACTTAGAGGCATCCAACTCATTATTGCTGCGAGGAGCAACAATAACCTTGGCTTGTTCCTCCAGAGTAAAATTAACCCACTTGAAGCTGGGGTTAATATAATCCCTGTACATCTCCAGAATCTCATTGTGACTTACAACACCCGGGTTTGTGCAGTTCCATATGCCCCTCAAATTTCTTTTGGCCATCTCAATTGAAATGGGAAGAAGCTCGTCCAAGATAGTCATGCTGTTTGGGATGTTAACCACTTTGGTATACTTTGAAATCTTTGTGATGAAATTACGCGGATTGGTGAGATCAGATGATATTGGCATCCGGACTCTGAGGGTGCAAACATTATCATACTCCCTCAAAAGCTCTTCAACCTGGCATAAAGATGGAAAGTTTTATTACCTATGCAACTAACTAACAATTTGTGAAGCATTTAAAACCTTGGTTTTTCTCCTCAACTCATAAAATCAAACAGAAAAAGGAATTTCAAAGAAGTTACCATGGCTTTGGTCTTGGAATAGAAAGAACCGGTGAAATTGGCTCTCTCTTCCTCCTTGAACCCTATGCCTGACCCTAATGGATGTGCCTCATCATACTCAAAAATGCAACCAGTTGCATAGTTAATAAGCAGTAGGTTATGCTCTCTGCAGACATCAGCCAAAGTCAATGTGCCAGCAACATTAGCTCTAATAGTCTCTGTTTTATGAGATTCACACCAATCAACATTGGGTCTACCAGTCACTCCAGCAGCATTGAAAACATGAGTTGGCTTAACATTCTGAATATCTGCTAAAAGCAGTGATCGGTTCTCCAGACGTCCCTTTCCATATTCATATGGTATACCCTGCTTCTCGCAAAGCTTCCCAAGAAGCCCTCCTATCCAACCTGTTCTACCATAAATCAAGAATTTCAGAGAGTGCTTATGCTCATCAGGAGTATTCTTTGATGTGGGTATTACCATTTCGTTCTGGGTGTTATTAGCTTTCATTAGTAATGAAGAAGAATCATTTACATCTGACCCATCCAACTTTCTTTCAACTCCAGGCACCATCAGCATTCTCGGATGAGGTACAAGTGCCCCGGAAACGTCCCCCCACCAATCACGATTGCCAACATACCATTCCATGGTTTTCCTCAGACCCTCCTCCCATGTGGTCCTTTCAGACCAACCCAAGCTCTTCAGTTTCTGATCATCCAAGTAGTATCTCTGGTCATTGAAAGGCCTATTATCAACAAACTTAATCTGAGTGTCCGGGTTCAAACAAAAAAGCTTGCAAATATCTTTTGCCACATCAATTACTCTCCTTTCTTTCTTTGTCCCAATATTGTACACATGGCCAATTTCACCTTTGTGAAGAACAACTTCAAATGCCTCAGCGACATCCTCACAATAGAGATAACTCCTCACATTTGATCCATCACCATGGATTGGAAGAGTCTTTCCCCTCATTGCCAAGAGGATGAATTTCGGAATTAACTTCTCTGGGAACTGGTTGGGCCCATAAACATTGTTTCCCCTGGTAGTTATCACCGGCAAACCATATGATCGCCCATATGCCATAACAAGCATCTCTGCGCCAGCTTTTGTGGCAGAATATGGATTTGTCGGCAGCAGCTGGGAAGCCTCATGGTTTCCCACAACAGCATCTTCTTCCGTCTCTCCATAAACCTCGTCTGTGCTCACATGGATGAATCTCTTGATTTGTCCAGTGACTTTGCAGGCCTCGAGAAGAACGTGAGTGCCATAAATGTTGTTTTTAGTGAACTCAAAACTGTTTCCGAATGAGTTGTCCACGTGGGTCTGAGCTGCAAAGTGCATGATCGTATCAATGGACTCCGTGAGGAGTATGAAATTGACAAGGTCAGCACTCGCAATGTCTCCCTTGATGAACTTGAAGTTGTGGGACGATCGTGAAGGGAGGAGGTTCTTGAGATTTGAACAGTAATCAAGCTTGTCAAGGACAATAATTTTGTAGTCGGGATAGTTTCGGATAAGTCTGTTGCACACATGGGAAGCGATGAAACCAGCTGCTCCAGTAATGAGGATGTTTTTTGGTTTGTATGGAGTGTCCATCTTAGCAGCCTTTCAATTCTCCGGTGAAGCAACAGGGGGAAACAACAGTTTCAGCTGATGATGAACACAAAAATCAAAACAAAAGCATTGGGCAAGAAAGCACAAGGAAAATCTGTCTAGTCGAGAAAACTAAGAATCTCCAAAAAGACGGGAGGAACAACTGATTGTGAAACAGAAAGAAAACTTAGCAGACGTAGCAAGAAAGATACAGAGATCAACTACATATCTTGCTCGGCATCACATTCCCACATAAAGAATAAATCAGAAGCAACAAGATAAATAAAGATAAATCAGAAACCTAGAGTCATAAACAATGCACCATCGTGTAGCAATTTCGAACACAGAATCGATAAATCCATTGAAAGCAGAACCAAACAAAAAGACAATAACTTGTTAAAAAAGACCAAAATAACGCGCCTTTGCAGCAGTCTATATAGACTATCAAACCACTATCCCAACAAGGAAAAGATGCGCCTACCTAGTCTTCCAGATCTAACTATCAAACCACTATCCCAACAAGGAAAAGATGCGCCTACCTAGTATTCCAGTTCCAGATCTAACTTGCCAAAGCTTAGATTAATGTAGAGCCATATCTAAAGAGACCCACGATCAATGAGCATGAGACAGCAGTGCAACAATTTAACAAACTAAGATAACTCATATTTAAAACACTGAAAAGTAACTTACTTGAAGTTACAAATGTTGGTAGATTTGGAGCAAATGAATGTTGAGAAGCTTTAGAAATTTAAACAAACAAAATAAAAAATAAGAAACAAGTTGCTAGCTCTGAACTCAGACAAATGTAAAGAGGCTGACAGACAAAGAGAAAGAAAAGGGAAAGGGGTAAAGAGGAGGGGGATTGTGTTGTTGTGTGGGAGGGGTAGTTGGACTGTGATGATATTTATAGATCCGCTTCCACGGCAACAACCCCCATCACTCTTTAATTCATTCACTTATTTTTCTTATATTTTTCTATGTTGCTGTTTTGTTAGTTATTATTGATTACTATACGTCACCATTAATTAAAGGATTGATATCTACTTTTCTTTAATGGTTATACATCCATATGCAGTTTCAAGCAAACTGTCCACATATAATGTATAACTTGTACCACTAATTATGTTTTTATTTGTTTTCACGTCATTTTAATTATTTTCATATCTAAAAAATTTAAGATTTAATCAAATTTAAAATATGATTAAAAAAATAACTTTATTTATTAAAGAATTTAAAATAATCCGGTAAAGATTGAATAAATTTGAAGAATTTAAAATA
>JANKYF010000002.1:26007418-26018127 GCA_029829435.1 Erythroxylum hondense
TGTTTGCTATGCATAGTATAATTTTTTCTGTCATATTATGTTTTAGTTGATACTTTGACCATTTATATTATACAATGCTTGAAATTAAATTTTGCTATTATATGTTGAGTGTAATATATGACATTATGACAGTTTAGAATAGTTTGTTAGTCACCAAAGTGACCAAACTAATTAAATTAAAAATTTTCATGTATGATAATTGTCCAATTAATTGTTTATTGCATGGAAAGCTTGTTAGTCACCAAAGTAGCCTAGCTTGAAAATATTAATGATTTAATTATGATTGTTTCAATTGTTCATTATGATATGATGTTAAAATGATATAAAGGTTGAACTGAACAATTGAAATAATTAATTATCGCTAGAGGTCACCCAAAGGTGGACCATTGCTTATAATTATTGACATTAAAGGGACTTTATCAACATATTTGGTTAATACGATTGTATATCCAAAGATAACATGCATGTTGACTAGAATATGATTGATTGTCCATTATAGTGAATTGTATATGCATCATAATAGGTTACAACTATCTATTTAAGTTTAACCCAAATGAAAATTTAAATGCATAATTAAATTGTATTAGTAAGTTTGAATCCATTTAGGTTTACTCAAAGCATTAACATGTGAGCTATATGTTGTGTTTATAGCATCTACTAATTTGTTTGCTTTAGGAAATTGGATAATCAAATTCAATGGTCAGAACTATGCTATTTGGTTCGAACAAATTCAGTTCCAACTAGGTGTAATAGATTTGGACTTGGGCATAGTTTCAGACGCAAGGCCCACAGACATAGCTGAAGCTAGTTTTGAAGTTGACAAGTCTTATTATGAGGCTCCGGAACGATCTAACAGACTGAGCTTGAATTTGTTGCGAATGATGATCACAAAAAATATAAAGTTGTCAATGCCTGAAACGGACAATGCAAAGGAGTTCATGTTGAAGCGTAAAGAATACTCCCAATCTGATATAGTTGACAAGTCCATAGTAGGGACTTTAATGAATGAGCTGACGACTAAAAAGTTTAACTGGTCACAGCCTATTCATGATCATGTAACACATATGTCAAATCTAGTTGCAAAGCTGAAATCCATGGGTATGGATGTAAGTGAGTCTTTCCTTGTACAATTCATTATCAACTCACATCCTCTTGAGTTCGGCCAGTTTTAGGTTAATTATAACACCATTAAGGAAAAATGAAACCTTCAAGAAATTAAGGCCATGTTGGTTCAGGAGGAAAGGAGATTGAAGAAAATGAAAGAACACTCCATTCATCTCACATTTCATCAAGGAGCTAATAGTAGCAAGAACAAACTAGGAAAGAAAGGCAAAGATAAGGACAAAGCTGTCGGCAAAGTTAATGAGGGTCTAATCCATAAAGATAAGAGGTGCCACTTCTGCAAAAGGTCTGGTCACTTTAAGAAGTATTGCCCTAAAAGAAAGGCTTAGTTCGAAAATAAAGGTACATACTATGTCTCAGTATATTTTGAGTAAAATTTTATTGAAGTGCCTAATAATACCTGGTGGTTAGATTCTGGTGCAACTACTTATGTATCACATGTTAAACAAGGATTCCTTTCAATCCAGACCATAAACGGAACTAACAAATTCTTATATATGGGGAATAGAATGAAGGCATGAATAGAGGGCATTGGGACATTCAAATTGCTCTTTGACACAGGGTGTCATCTGGATCTAAACAATTGTCTTTATGTTCCTGACTATGCTAGGAATTTAGTTTCCCTTACAAAGTTGGATGATGATGGTTTTAACTTTAAGATTGGAAACCATGTGTTTTCTTTATATAAACACAAGTACTATTATAGTTTTGGTACTTTAATTGATTGTTTATATCGTTTCAATCTTGATGTTGATTTTGCTAAATCTTTGTTTCATGTTGACCAAATTATAAGAAATAAACGTAGTGTACATAAAGAATATTCTACTTTTTGTGGCATAAAAGATTAGGTTATATATCCAAGGAAAGGGTACAGAGGTTAGTGAAAATGAAATCTGGCCTCAATTGGATTTTACTGCCTGGGATATATGTGTGGATTGCATTAAAGGTAAGCACACTAAACATATATCAAGGAATCCAGCCACAAGAAGTAACGAATTACTTGAATTAATACACACTGACAGCGGTGGTCCTTTCTACGTTCCTTCTTGGGACTACGAAAAATAATTCATTACCTTTATTGATGACTTTTCACGATATGGTTATATTTATTTGCTATATGAGAAGTCTCAGTTCGTGGACATCCTAGAGGTGTTCATTAATGAGATAGAAAGGCAGTTAGATAGAAAAGTAAAGATAGTGAGGTTTAATAAAGGTGGTGAATATTATGAAAATTTTGATGAAAGTGGACAATGTCCAGGTCCATTTGTAAAGTTTTTTGCAAGTCAAGGCATATGTGCACAATACACAATGCCTAGTACACTACAACAAAATGGTGTAGCTAAAAGGCAAAATCATACTCTTATGGATATGGTTTGGAGTATGTTAAGTTATAGGACTATACTTTCATCATTGTGGATGCATGCATTACAGAATGTTGTGTATCTGCTTAATGGGATTCCTAGTAAGGCAATTCCTAAGACATTTTATAAACTGTGGACAGGAAGGAAACCTAGTTTACGACACCTTCATATTTAGGGTTGTTTGACAAAAGTAAGGTTGTGTAATTCACATGAAAAGAAGCTTGATGCAAGAACTGCTAGTGACTATTTCATCAGCTATCCCAAAAAGTCGAAGGGGTATAGATTTTATTGTCCTAATCATAGTACAAGAATAGTTGAGTCTGGTATTGCTCGATTCATTGAGAATGGTCCAATTAGTGGGAGTGGAGAACCGCAAAAAGTGGATATTTACGAAAGTCTAGTAGAAAATACTACATCAAATGTGATCCCACCAATGGTTATTCCTCTTATTGCATTACGGAAACGCAATATACTGGAATATCGAATCAATGTTCTAATTATACAAATTGAACATATTAATAAAGAATCAGCTAATGATGTTCAAGTTACAAATGATCAAGTGATGCCACAAGAAGTAGCATCATGACGGTCTGTAAGGTAGAGAAGATCAGTTATTTCGAGTGACTATGAAGTTTACTCATTTGAACATGAATGTGACTTAAGCATTGATTAGGATCTAGTCTCGTTCAAATAAGCCATAGAATGTAGCAATTTTGAAAAAATGGTTCAATGCTATGAAAGAAGATTTGAAATCAATAGATGAAAACAATGTCTGGGAATTAATTAAGTTGCTAGAATGTACAAAGCAAGTGTGATGTAAATGGGTCTTTAAGACCAAACTTGACTCACAAGGCAACATTGAAAGGTATAAAGTCATACTTGTTGCAAAGGTTATACTCAAAAGGATGGTATTGACTATAAAGAGAGCTTTTCTCTAGTTTCAAAGAAGGACTCTTTAAGAATTGTTATGGCCCTGGTAGCTCATTATGATTTAGTACTTCACCAATTGGATGTAAAGATGGCTTTCTAAATGGTGACTTGGAAGAAGAAGTTTATATAGATCAACCAGAAGGTTTTGTGACCACAGGAAAGGAACAATTAGTGTGTAAATTAAAGAAGTCAATATATGGATTGAAGCAAGCTTCCCGACCATGGTATCTTAAGTTTAACAATATCATTATATCGTATAGTTTTATAAAAAATACCATTGATCAGTGTATCTATATGAACGTTAGTGGGAGCAAGTCTATTATATTAGTCATATATGTTGATGATATCCTTCTTGCTACTAATAATATGGTTTTGTTACATGATGTAAAGAATTTTCTCTCTAATAATTTTGAAATGAAAGATATGGGTGAGGCATCCTATATGATAGGAATTGAATTATTCTATGATAGATCACAAGGATTGTCTCAGAAAGGTTATATCGAGAAAGTATTAGAATGATTTCAAATGAAAAAGTGCTCCGCAGGGATAGTTCCAATTCAGAAAGGGGACAAATTTAGTCAAATGCAATGTCCATGAATCGATTTGGAACATAAGAAAATGGAGTTTATTCCTTATATGTCAGTAGTTGGGAGCTTAATGTATGTTCAAACATGCACTCAGCTAGATATTAGTTTTGCTGTTAGAATGCTAGGTTGATGTCAAAGCAATCTTAGAATGGACCACTGGAATGTTGCAAAGAAAGTTCTTAGATATTTATAAGGCACAAAGAACTATATGCTCACATATAAAAAATCAACCTATCTTGAAGTGATAGGTTACTCATATTCAAACTATGCCGGTTGTGTAGACTCACAAAAATCTACATTCGATTATATGTTCCTATTAGTTGGAGGAGTAGTTTCGTGGAAAAGTGGAAAGCAGTTCTCCATTACTACTTCCACTATGGAGGCTGAATTTTTGGCGTTCTTTGAGATCACGGTTCATAGATTATGATTGTGAAATTTTATCTTAGGTCTTGGCATTGTCGACAGTATTAATAGACTGTTAATAATTTATTGTGATTTCATTTTCCTCTCTAAGAATAACAAGTATTCAAAGGGTGCGAAACACATGGATTTTAAGTATTTGTCTATGAAAGAAGAAGTGTAAAAACATAAAGTCCTTGTTAACATAGCGTTTTGATATGTATATATACATATAATTGTTTTGTTCAAATTGTTATGAAACTTGTGACACGAACTTAAAGTTTTATGAGTTGAGTTGATTATGTGATACATAGAAGGAATCATGTTGTATAACTTGTGACCTCCATGATCCCATCGTCTTAATTCAATTAAGGATGACTTGATCGATTCCATGTATTATGTGCACTTAAAATTTTATTGTTGAATCACTAAGTCATAATATGGGTCAAGTGGGAGATTTTTAGATTATTTAATGTCCCATGTCACTTATAGAATTGAGTCCAATGAACAGAGCCCAAGATAATGGTTTTTGGGTATTAAAGCCTTAATCTCAAATGGGTCCAAGACCTTTTACCTCTCTCTTTTAAAAATCAACATAATGGTTGGTTGTTCAAAAGTTTTAGAAAATTATCAAAGAGGTTTCTGAACCATTGAGGAAACCAATCAAAGAAGAAAAAGCAGAGAGGGAATCAATCCTTACAAACACTATCATAGATTCAGGTATGATTTAATAAATCGATCCATAAATGTCTTTCGCACTATTCATCCCTTATCTTATAAAAGTTGGTCTAGATAATGAAAAAGCTAATTGCCAGTACACAAATTTATAGTTAAATTTAATATCGCACTATTCATCCCTTATCTTATAAAAGTTGGTCTAGATAATAAAAAGCTAATTACTTGTTTTTGTACAAAAAAACTAAGTTTTGGTTTGTTTCGGATTTGCATGTGAAAAAAAATGAAATTTCCTATAAAACTAAACATTTTAATAAATTGAGTAAGGGTAATCAGTAATAATAGTTTGAATTCAAGAGACATAACGGATAAGGAAAAGGTGTTTTAGTTTTACGAAATGTTTTGATTATGCTTTTGTTTCAATGTACTTGGCATGTCAATAGTCCATGTATTCATGCACTATGGCATGCTAAGAGTAAGTTTCCTATTTGTACGTTTTCCTAAATCAATCTTCAAGCCTTAGAACTAAATATGAATCTCTCGATATGAAAACATCAAAATCCATTTTTAATTATTTCATTACAATACTAAAGGTTATTAATCAAATTTGAAGATTTAATGAGAAGTAAGAATAAGTTCATGTAGTTAAACATATTTTGAGATAGTTGGAATTAAAGTCTAATTATGTTATTATTGCAATTATGGAATAAAAACATATAGAATCCTTGGCAATGGGTTGAATCTTTAAATGTTAATGAAGATATAATACATAAGAAGAAGGTAGAAATTTAGTTTCTATTTTCAAAACTATTTTTGAAAGAAAAAGATAATGAAGATAATGTTTTATAAAGTGACAGAGGTAATAACATAACAAGAAAAAGGGTGAATAATTATAATTTTTCACATAATTAGTAATTACTATGCATAATCTATCCAGAGTAGAGTTATTTAAAAACACATAATTATACACCAAACAAAATCTCGCTAGAAAAATGTGGTTAGGAGTAAAAAGAAAACATACGTAATGATTTTAACCACTCATTTAAGTATTAAAATTTTAGTTAACGTAATTGCGTTTAGTAATTTTTAAAATTTTCACTCATTTGTTTACGCCAATTAGTGAATCATTTGTGTTATAAACAGAATATTCATTTTGAGATTTTTGTATAATTTTTAAAATTTTGAAATAAAGATCTTTTCTATCATCTTCATAAATGGTGGCATTTCTTGTAATTTTTTTGAAGAAATAATAATAATGAATTAGCAGATGAATGACAATCAAACGATACAAAGTTGTTACAAAGATCTGTATATATTGAAAACCAATCATTAGAAGCTTATAAGCCTAAGGACAAAATACTACAGAAGTTAATAGACTTATACACTCCATATTATATTGCAGTAGTCTTCACTAAGGAGTCTAGACTTGTGTATGCTCATGTATCCTCTGATTTGCATGATGATTCTGCTATTGAATTATTCTATTGTTAGACTTTTGTGTTGAAAAATTCTAGCATTTCTTTCATCCAATATAGGTTTCTCCAGACATGCTATAACTAGGCTGAATGGCCACTCAATTGTAGAGTCAGGATGCTTGATTTCACTACTCCATCTCCTTATACAATCCCATATTCCAGGTGCATCATGAATAAAGCATTAGTGTAATACATACTTACACATACTATTGACATAAGCACACTGAAAAAAAAAACAAGTGTTCAATACTTTCTTCAACTTTTTGACAAAGAATACACCAATTAGGTGCATTTAGGAATCTTTATAGCTTATCCATAGTTGGTAACTTATCTTTCATAACTAGCCAAAGACAGATTGATGTTGAATTAAATTGCTTGTGTAAAATAACTTTGTTCTAGAGAATCCTGTTATAGTGTTTCTGCATAAACTTCCTATAAGATTGGTTGCTAAACTTGCCATTTCTCGAATTCTTCCAGATAATATAATCTTCCCCTTAACTCAAGCCGGTGTGAACAATTTCTTCACAAATAAGTCTAATGATAGAGCTTTTTATAAAGATCTATTTGTCAACCAATGCATCAACTACTGTTGCTTTTTTAAAAAAACCAATGGCAGGATTGAGACATTCCATAGCTTGCAAGTTATAAAGAGGATCAAGAGATGTCTAGTTGTCAAACCAAAAATTG
Source organism: Erythroxylum hondense (assembly GCA_029829435.1). NCBI lineage: Eukaryota > Viridiplantae > Streptophyta > Magnoliopsida > Malpighiales > Erythroxylaceae > Erythroxylum > Erythroxylum hondense. The sequence goes on from JANKYF010000002.1 coordinate 26,014,655, forward strand.
GTTTGCTTGCCATCTCTAATAAGATAAGTAAATTCATTCCGCAACAATTCCCTGTTCTTTAGAATGGGTTTCAAGGTTGAAGAAAAGGAAGATTTAATCTATGGTTCATATGCTAATAATTTTTATATAGATCTAATGAATCCATTTACACTAGAAGGAATGCTTGTAAATTAATAACCTCTATAACCTCTTGGACATAATAGTTGTTCATTAGTTTGAGAGAAATCATTCCTAAACCATCTTTTCCCCTAGGTAAGCATGCCTCTTTCCATTGCATCTGAGCTCTCTTAAAACTTTCTTCATTCCCATTCCAAAGAAACCTACTACACATCATCTTCATTGATTTGATTACTTTTTTAGGTATAGCAACATGTGCAACCCAAGAAAACATTGACTGAATTCAGTATAGATGAGATAAGCACAAATATGCCACTTGTAGAAATTAATTTGGAACTCCAAGCAAAGATTCTACAGTTGATACAGTTAAGAAGTTTGCTGAAATCTCCATGTGTATGGTTAGTAGTTGAATTGAGAATTCCTAGGTACAATATAGGAAGTGTCTGTAGTTTGAAACTGGTGACAATTTCAATGGCAGGTTACTTACTTAGAGTTGATTTTGATAAATAAAAGCAACTCTAGGAACAATTGGTTTCCAATCCAGACATCTTGCTAAAGATTTTTAAGGCTTTCATAAATGTTGATGCATAACTCTGATTAGTCTTGTAAAGGAGTATGAGATCATGTGCAAAGTATATATTAGCAATCCTTAGATTCTTACACCTAGAATAAAATTTTAAATCTTTGGTTCTTTCCACTACTCTCTTCAAGGTTATGTAAAAAACTTCCATAAAAAGTGCAAAGATGTAAGTTGATATAGGATCTCCTTGTTTAAGTCCTTTGTTGCTTTGAAAGGACTTACTAGACTGAGCATTCATCAATATATTAAAGGAAAGTGAGGTGATGCATTGTGAAATCCATTGGATAAAGTTGGTAGGAAATTCCAAAGCATGTAAAATGTTCATTATAGAGCCCTAATCTATACTATCACAGGCCTTCTTTAGGTTAACCTTAATGATGCAATTCATGCTTCCCCTTCTCTTAGTGCAAATCTTGGCAAGTTCTTGCATTAACATAATTTTATCCCCATAATTCTGCCAAGTAAGTGGCACCTTATAAAATGTCAATGTATTTGTGTAAGACCTCTTTCATTATTTGAGCCAAGATCTTTAATTAGCAATAATCTTATACATAGTGTTACAACAAGAAATAGGTCTAAAGTATGAGAAAAGTCTATATTTTCCATATTCATAGGAACTAGAGTTACAAAGGTGTCATTAATTTCTAATAACATCTAACTTTTGTTGAAGAAACTAGGGTGGCATTAACTACCATATTCTTTGTCAGATGCTAGGATTTGTTGAAGAAATGAGGGCTAAATCCATCAAGTCCGGTTGCCTTGTTTGGATTTAAGGATCTTAAGGCAATCTCAATCTCTAGAATTGTAGCAGGCTTACTAATTAAATCAGCATATGTAAGACTAATCTTGTCTAGCATGATTTCATTTAGTAATAGCTGAGAAGAAGTAGCACGCGTAGGAGAAGACAAGATATCTGAAAAATATTTGAAAGCACCATAAAGCAACAAATCTTGGAATAAAAAACCTGATTATTGAGCTGCAATGAAATGATTCTGTTGGATTTTCTTCTATTTATGACAGCTCTATGGAAAAAAAGTTGTATTTTTTATCTCCACACTTCATCCAATCCACCATAGATCTTTGTTTTATGAGAAAATAATCATATAAGAGAGCACTAGAAACATATTGCATAGTAACTCTTTCCTAATTTTGAAGAACAACAGAACTGGGTTCACTTTGTAATTCAGATTGAATTTTGTCAACAGAAGCTCTAGCAGTGAGAAGAAGATGGTGTGTATTACCAATGCTGCACTAAAACAGATCTTTCATTTTTTGTTTAATGAGAGAAAACTTTTTTGCATAGACAAATTGATCGGAGCCTCGGATGAACACATTCATAGCCCTCAATTTGCATTCTCAAAACCAGCTAGTTCAGTAAGGAAATGATTGAACCTAAAGGGGTGTGATGGTCTATCAGTGTCAAGCTAAGTGATAAAGGTAGAATGATATGATATATGATGGTTTGTGAAGGTGGAGAAACTGCCACGAAAGGTAGAGAACCACATCTGATTTGCTGGGCTTCTATCGATTTTTCTCCTGATAAAGTTATTTCCCATTAGCTTATTACACCAACTGAATAGGTTTCCTCCAAGTGGCATGTCAAATAAAAGGGCATCAGTTAAACAATGCGACATGTCATTGCAGAGAATTCCTAAAGAACCAATGCTTTGTGTTTCTTCTGGATTAATAAAAGCATTAAAGTCCCCAACAACCAACCAAGACAACGAGAAGGTATCTGCAAGGATCTGATTTGGTTCCACAAAAACATTCTCTGGTATTCAGTGTTTTGGGCATAAACAAAGATTATAAGTATGAACTTACCTGAGATTTTGTTGTAAACCTCCAAGTGAATCAGTTGGGCTTATGTGAGTTTAATTGCAACTTCCACTCGCAAATTATAATTTTTGCTATTCATCGATAATTAAAGAGTTTAAGAAGGACATACTTGAAGAATTTGAAACGACACGTACTTGTTAAAATAATGTGATATTATCTTCACATTGAAATAAGACAATTGAATACAAATATTTTTATTTTTAAAAGGATTATAATTTTGAACAATTGAGTGGACAAAATGTTACCTTGGGAGTATGCAAAACTAATTTAAAAGGATACGTTGATCATGAGAATGTAAATTTAATTTGTTTAAAAAGTCTGTGGAGAGATTCTTGATTTATACTGAGCTAAATATTCTCTGCACTATTAGATTATGTGGAAGCATCAACTTTACGAAGGTACTAAAAAAGATCTTGAAATCAGTGAAAGTCAGAATGCATTAGGATTTGTTTTAACACTATTTTTAACAACTTTGATTTGGTTACATACAACTACCTAGAGGTTTATTTTTTTACATTAATAAAACTTGCATTCGTGTAGGATTTGAATAAATAATCAAATTATGACTGTCTTAATCTGCGAATGTGATCAATATGTAGTTGTTTCATGTGTTTGTTATGAAATTTAGTGAAGAAAAGTGTAAGAAATATTGTTCATGTTATGAAACAATTGAAACTTTTGTTGCCTTGCCTATTTTTCAAGATATAAAGCAAGATTCATTAATACCAAACTTCATTTTATTTGAGAAAATATCAGTTTAACGAGTGTAGCTTAATTAGTATGTAAAATTAAAAGATTAAATCACTTATATTTTGATTAAAGCATTGAACTTGGAATTTTTTAATATTGAGAGATCAATATGGAATAAATTATATTAAGCTTAAAGGGGTGTGTTAAAAAGATAATTTTTAATTTAAGAAATATTTGGGTCTTTTATAAA
>JANKYF010000002.1:26112252-26122456 GCA_029829435.1 Erythroxylum hondense
GTTATTTGCTTTCTTAAAAAATATAATTCTTAACTCAGTTGTCACTTTTATATTTTTTTCTTTCCTTTATATTTTAATTATTTCTCTTTTAAAAATAAACAGTTAATTACTTTTAAAATATAAAATATCGTCATAAATTTTTGAGAAATTATAATAAAAATTTTGAACTTCATTCAATTTATAATAAAAATAAAATTACTACTTGAAAAGGAGATTAAAACCCCCTTTTGTTTTAGTCGTTTGCTTTCTTATTATTTACTAAAAGAGGAGGTTCAGTTCTTTTCTTTTTAATTTTTCTTATAGACCTCTTACATAACATTGATGTCTTTCGTCTTAATAAAATAAAAAAGGTAATTTCATCTCCAGTCTATGCATTGCATTGCCTGTCAAGCAATGATCTTTTTAATTGTTACGATGGCTATCACCATCCCATAGAACCAATATTACAGTCTCACGTAAATAATATCAACCGAGGAAAAAGGGGCAAGGCTAACCATCATATTGGCACATGCAGGGGGTTGGGGGGGAAGGCAAGGGTTCGATTTATTAGATTGACCTATGATACACTTTCAAGTGTGTTGAGTTTCTTTCCTGGATAATCACTAGATCGACCTATAATACACTTTCAAGAGTGTCGAGTTTCTTTCCTGGATTTACAGTCTTCTATGGCCGGCTTGAGAAAACCTTTCAAACTCTTTGCACCTCTTTAACGCCTCCCATCACTTCCAGCCACTGCACATACTCCCATTTTCTTCCTGAAATTCTACGTTCATCGCTCATCTTGAACATGGTTACTCAATTCTTCTAAGACATCCTAGTCCTACTGTACTGAACCGTACCTACCTTCATGTGAGCACCTGCACTTGCTGCGGAGGCACCAATCCCACCATACTGAACCTTAGTCTGCAACAAGTTTGTGTCGATTGTAATGCACTCATTAGGATGTTCCACCTTATTCACTCCCACCCTAGTCATGAAAAATGGGTTGGAGTCGATGTTAATTGCGACATCAGGAGAAAATTTGGTAACCACGCCCCATTGTTGCACTTGATTTTGTGAGGACAAGTTCCTCTCAGCTTCCATAGTAGATCTATCTTGGTTTCTTGTGCTAGATTTGTAGTAACAATATGCAGGAGGGGCAACCTGAGATGGAAGGACTGCGCTTCTGATGTACGTTCTTGGATCATATGCATCATTAATCATACTTCCAGTCTCATATGGTCCAACAAGCTTTCCTGATTTAGCTGTGAAAACAACGATAAGAATTTATTACATGGATACTTAAAAAAATAACAATACCACTTATATGAACAGTACAAGTTGAGTATTATTGTACCGAGTGGAATTCTTTGCGCTGACTGTATAGTTCTTGATATATTTACAGGAATTCCTTCACATTCTCCAGGACTTTTGCCGTATACCTTTTCTGTAGACTGCCGGTCTTTTAAGGAAGGAACAGTTTGTTGTTCCCGTGGAGGGACCGTATTTGAGTTTACAATTGTAGACCTGCAACAGGCAATTCCAGAAAAAAAAATGTTTATAAAAGTTGCCTATTTAAACATAGCTGTTATGATCAAAACTTCTGCAGCCAATAAGAGTAATTTATTTTTGATGCACAATAAAATATCATGATAATCGGCAAATATGCACTATGCACTGTGCAAAAATAACAATATTAGTGTTAACCGAATTATCTGCAAACAAAATCTACCGCATATATAATTTCAAGTTCAAGCACATCAAACATCAATGATGGAACAATACCACACAAAACTTATCTAGGATTGAGCAGTCAACAGTAACAAGCAAATGCACTGCTTGTAGGTTCCCCTTCATCACTCATTTTTCTTCCTAACTACTCATTTATTTTATTAAACAAAGCACACACGAACACCAATCGATTTGCTAAACATAATCAATACGTTGTTTGGATTGCAAACAGGGCATAAAACAATCAGTCCTTGTTCTGAGAGTTCCAGAAAATAAAAAGGACAGGGCATAAAACAATCAGTCCTTGTTCTGAGAGTTCCAGAAAATAAAAAGGCTAAGAGGATATAAATTTGAGATTGTTCGTTACTCGACTGAATGGAACCTTGCCAGAAAGGGGAACAATTTCTCACTAATCTAGAAAATCTCCGTTTTTTAAATATTTTGGCTTTAAGGATGTGATGCCAAAGCCCATCACAGCCCTGGAGCATGTGCCTAGCCAATTTCTTTTTTACATCGTGAACGGACCTCAACTAATGGACAAATGAAAGAGTAAAGTAAATCAACACTTAAAACACTTGAATAAATATACCGAAGCTAAATTCTAAAGCCCATACACTAATAAAACACAACCAGAATTATTAAAAAAAATAACCAAGAGCCTGATCACCACCTCACATATCATATATAACCCAAACACTAACGAACTACCAGAACTTGTACTTTGAACACACAAAAAAGATTTGAAAACATAATAATGAAAAAGAAATGATTGAAGAAAATTACCTAGGAAGAGATGTATGCTTTCTTTCAAGTGGAATTACTGGCCCACCTTTCCCGGCATTTTCCTCAAGATGTGCAAACTGTTTGCGGAATTGATCAACAGCACTGTCATAGATAGATCAGAATCAGAGGAAAGTGGCATTGTAAGCTGTCTGTAATAACTTGATCCCTGAAATGAATCACAAAGAATTGAGAAAGTTAGAACCTAGGGTATAGAAAATTGGTCCTCTCAGTTCCATTTATGTAGTCCTTGAGCAGTTGAGGATGGTACTCTAGTATCTCCCGAAAAATTAGCTCTCTTATGTCCTCCTTTGTAACTCTTCGTCTCTCAAACTCAAACTCCATCTTAGTTATTGGCTGACAAGAAGGCTCCCTCTCAATCTTTGCGAGCCCCTTGAAGTAAGGATCTGCCAGTGCCTGATAAATATCAAATAGATATTACAATGCATACCAAAGTAAAAACCTCACCACAAACTAATCACATTTAGTAATCTCAGGACAGCTAATAAAAGATGAGCAACATTAAAGTTCCTTAGGAACAGGGTAAGAAAGTCATAAAAAATAAATAAACAGATATCATTCAATTTGATATGATATGGCAAACCTCTTCAGCACTTGGGCGGTCTTTTGGATCAAAAGCAAGCAGCCTTTCCAGCAAACGTAGAGCCAAAGGATCTGCATTTGGAAATTTCTGAGAGAACGGTACAGGCATCTTTTTTCTCATGCTAGTTAAATACCTCCTTGCCTTGTCATTTCGAACCTATATCCAAAAAGCATTAGCCACAAAGTTGTAACTTTTTCTTTTTTGGGGTGATCTAAAACTGAGAGTATAGAAAATTGAACGGCCCTGAACACCCAGTAAAATGGGGATGGGTACAAGTGTGGTTGTGGCTTAGGCTTGCATGTGGTAGAGACCATGACTGGGACATAAATCAAGTTAAAAGTACACTCCAATCAAAATTTGCCTACCCGAGAAATTGTATCTAATGATGGTGTGCCAAGCAGATCAGTGATCAAATCAAGTTGGTGGACAACATTTTTTCCAGGAAAGAGAGGTTTTCCAGTCAGTACTTCAGCAAATATGCAGCCTATACTCCATATATCAATTGCTGGTGTATACTGCAAAGTAGATACATATGTTGGTCAAAAAAATCCAGAGAACCCTACATGAACTTTTAAATTAATCAGAATAAGCTAATATTTACATAATCTCAAAAACACTATAGGATCAGATTAGTTAAGGGCAACATCAAAGCATATCAACAACTTCCATAGCATTTGTCTCGAAGGAAATGAATATTTTGAATGATATTCCTAGGTCTAATATATACTCCTGAATCAGAGGCATCTTGTCATAATTTCATGAAAAGCAATACTTTAATTCCTTGAAATCCACACATATCAGATAGGGCTTGACAATGCTCACATGGATATGCATACTCGGCAAAAAATGGTCTGTACAGTGGCAATGACTATAAATGTTTAGTCTGCAGACACTCGAGAATATTCTTTACCACACAGAAAATGAGAAGAAAAAAATCAACAATAATACTTAGCAAACTGCGTTTAAATCATCCTTTTCTCTTTCCTTTGATCGGACAAGGGCTTAATGCAACTTTCATCTCAAACAGATGAGACATTCTATCTACCAAATAATCCAAAAACCTAATTATCTCCAATCAGAGAGCTTACATTGCAATAGATGTATAATGCTTACATTCCTAACTCTTATCTCACAAAACCCTCTGAGAAGAGGATAAAACGACCAGATGCAACCAAAAAACTAGGGATGACAATAGGATGGCCCATGGGCCCAAATTCAGGTGTTTTCAATGGGTAGGCCCATCGGTCAAATTAGGCCCAAACCGGTCTAAGGCCCAGTTTTTCCAAACAGAACGACATCGTTTTGCTTAGGAAATTTAGGCCTCGGACAGGCCCCAGGCCAGGACTCAATTAAGAAAGACCGTTGTTTTACACTTTTAATTTTTAAAAAATTAGCAAGACCGGCCCATGGGCCGGCCCACTGCCATCCCTGCAAAAAACCCATCATCTGGTTTAGTTCAAAGCCCATACCTAAAGAATCAAGAATCAAAGATAAACAAACATTAAACAAAGCCAATGCATTACATAGTTGAAATCTACAAGAAATAATGGAGTAAATGAAATAAAATTCATACCCTAGAAAAAAAAGATCCACACAGTTCTGGAGCTCTATACCATCTTGTAGCAACATAGTCCTGGAAAGGTACCATGAAAACTTAAAAAGAAAAATCTTTATGCATAAAGAAAATGCAAGTTAAAACTAGAGAATAACAGCCAACAATAATTTAATCAGTGGGACTTACCGTCCAGAATACTGTTGTGGGTGTATCACTGAAGGCAACTCTGGCCAACCCAAAATCACAGATTTTAAGTTTACAGTTTGCATTTGCCAATATATTCTTCGGCTTTAGATCTCTATGGTATACATTAGCTGCAGCCATGAAAAGAAAGATTTAATGAAATAAAAATTAAGGAAAAAACCAAAGACAAGAAAATAGAAGAAAAGAATTGAAGTGGAATACAATATCATGATTTCCAAGCTTCCAATAGCAAGTAGATTACAAGCAGCACATACCAAAATAGAAAGACATTGGCATTGACCAAAGGCAAGTCCTCACTCTTGGCAATCTTAAAATAAAAATTGCAAAGTGACCACCAAAATTATAGACAATAGCTTTTTTATCTATAATAGTACCTGTATGGATGTACTTTAACGCACGAAGTAGCTGGTAAAGGAAAAACTGATAGTGTTCCCGTGTCAAGTCATCATTCGCTTTGATGACTTGATGAAGATCTGATTCCATGAGCTCAAAAACCACATAAATATCCTTAAAATCCCTTCTTGATGGTGGAAGCATAATATGTTTAATTTCCACGATATCGGGATGTCTTAAGAGTCTAAGTAGTTTTATCTCGCGAAGGATACGAGCAGCATCTGAAATATGTTCAAAAATATCATGAATCTTTTTTATTGCTACTTTTTCACCAGTGTGAGTGTCTATCGCTGAGCAAACAACACCATAGCTTCCTTTTCCAATAACTTCCTGAATTTTATACTTATTGGCATCACCATATTCAGAGAAGAAGTCCATTTCCGTTGGGTTCTGTAACATGTGGAAATACTCAGATACCATTAAAGCAGAGAAGGATGAGACATTATATTAGAGAAGAAAAAATTGTACATGATTCTGAAAACTGATACATGAATGTAATCCTATCTGCAGTTTATAGTTGATCAAGTGAAAATCCACAGCCATTTCAAGCCTAACATCTAACCATTAGAAAAGAGCTAGATATTGTATATACAATTGCATCATTACTTGCCATTCAGGAGAACAAAGAGGTAAACATGGAAATAATTAACAAAAGAGAAAGATCACAGACCAGAAGAAGACAAACAAGAAAGAATTGGATGGCTGGATGCAGCACAAGTTTCCAAAACTTTGTAACTCAAAGTCACAGTGAAACTTTAATTTCCTTGGCAAGCAGGCAAACAATTAGTTTTCCAGCCGTTTAATAATTGAAGCAGCAAATTTTGAAATGCAGGTAATATTGATAATGATGCAAGTGCAAGAAGGTTTAACAGGAAATTGTTAAAAGCATTGGAGGAAAATCACAAATCAAGTAAAAACTTGTTCAGCTTAAGACTGAAAAGGAAAAATAGAAATATTACTTACGGAAATCATCAAAGAATATGAAGAGAAAAATAAACGGAATAAGCTGGAAACCATATCAGCGGAAGATAATAACATTGAAGAAAGCTGTTACTAGTAGGTAAAAACAGAAAATTTTCAAATATAAAAGAAAAACTTGAAACAGTTTGCAGATGACAACGCGTCTGGGTGTGGCGCCTGACTGTCCGTCCGTTATTGCAGAAAACATCAATCTCCCACATTACCAAATACCAAATACCAAATACCAAAAAGCATTATATTACATCATGGGCATTCAGCAAAGATGAAAGGCAAAACAGACCACCCCAACAACCCCTATTTTTTTTTTCAAAAACATTTCTAGAATCTCACCAGTCTGTCAAACAGAATTAGTTCTGAACTGCAAACTAACAAATCCAAACAATAACGTAAAACCAAGATTTTCTCTTTGATTGCAATTCGTATAATAAGCAAAAACCAAAACCTTCTCATCATATACAAATGTAGCAATACCAAATAATTGGAAATGGAAGAAAAGAGAACTAAAGAATCTACCTTTTTTCGTGGATCTTGATGCTGCATAGCTTGAAGCCCTTGATCTTGGAACCAAAAACAAACAAGTAAAAGTAAAATCCAAGTAATGCGAGTAGACGATGAAAAAGAAAGGAATGTAAATGGTGGTTAGGTACGATATCTCAACCACATTTGCCCCATCGACTCCGACTCCTTATCGACAACCCACAATCCCACCCTTTCACACTTGGTCTCGTTAATTCCTTCACCACCACCAATAATAATCCACTCATAAACTCTTCCTCCTCCCTCTTCCAATAACTCCCACTCAAACCTAGCAGCATAAAACACACAAATTCCTTGTTAATTCACTACCACCAAACCCCACCGATCCCTCTCTCTCTATCCCTACTAAACACATATGCAAATTCCGATAAGGTAAATGGGGGTGGAAGGAAAAAGGTTCCTATTCTTCTTCTTCTTGTTTATTTGGGGGGGTTAGGGTATTATAGTGAAACAGAGAGAGAGAGTGTGAGGTGGGTGCGGATTTATACAGCACACCGACACAAAAATAAAATTGGAAAAAGAAAAAGTTGAATGGGCACGAATCTAGGGGGCTCCCGGGGTATTCTCGTAAAGTACGCTACAAATACAAACAAGATAAGGAAGGGGCGTTAATGTCATTGTGTGTTCAGAAGATGGAGTGAGAATTCAGAAATAAAAGCTGGCGGTGTGCTTCGCTGTCGCTGGCTTTACGTTACTTGGATCGGATTCGGATGGAGCTTTGCTTGGTTAACTTTTACTATTTCTTTTTATTTAGTATTACTACCAATAGCTATAGATGGAGATGGAGATGGAGACACGACACAGGACAAGAAACATAAATTAAGACAGCGAATAGCAACAGCTTTACCATAAGCTGAGACTCTCTTCTTGCCGCGTGGAAGCTCCAAGGACAATGGATGTTCACTGGGGACATTTCACTATTTCCCACGTGCGCATTCATCTTCGCAATAATTCCCCTTGGAAGGTAAGGATAATCCTAACAATAATATTGTTGAATTATTTCATTACAACCTCCCTCCCATCACCTTGGAAGTTACGCGCAATACAAAACAAACGTAGCATGTGCTGTGAAAGTGAAAGTGAGAGTGAAAGTGAAAGGCCCCCTCCATTTTGGGGATGGCAAGTCTCCGTTTCAAGGGACGTATGCCGATGACCGTAAAGTTGATAGGATAGGTCATGTTTTTCACGTTTTCTATTACCATCCCTAACAAGTTAATGGGGAGTCAACCTTGCAATGAAAATGTTTATTTACTGCTTTTTCTCTCTATTTTTATACGAGAGGCTTTAAATAAGCTCCTTAACATTTGAGTAAGTCGCTGACGAAAGTGGTTTTAAACGATCCTAACAAGGTCTTTTTTATGCTTTTCTTAAAGTACCAAACTTCTAACAGGTTAAAAGGTCATTTAATTACGTAAACTTACTTAAACAAAGACATAACACCTATTTATAATAACATCTTATCATAAGCTTAATAAATACCCCACTCATACTAATAAGATATCTTTTTTCACTAGACTTTGACCCATTAACCAAACCCTTTATTGGGTTACTTAAGAGGAAAAAGGGTTCAGATTGAATACTAACATTTCACTAGAATTTGATTTGAATTCACACGTTTTAAAATGTTTAAAAGTACATGTAATATTTTACAAACAATCAATTTAGAATATAACTAAATATCTATGTCAACTCTCCATTAAAAAAAGAAATCTTACCTTATATTTTATATCTTTCTTTGGGCTCCTTTACTAGATTTAAAAAGTAAAAAAAAAATTTGATTGACATATTCCTAGAACTAGATAACAACATTTGGATACCATACTTCAAGGAGTTGAGAATCAATTCCAAAGAGATCCAAAAATTTGAAGGATTCCTCTCCAATGAAGTAGGTTCCAGTTCCAGGTTTAGTGTATCATGACGAGGAGAAGTAAGAGGACTTGAATAACAACTCTTATTATGCAAGAAACTCACCTTTGAGAAGAAGCATCCTAGAGAGATGCCCCCTTACTCATTTATTGCTATTCCAATTGAGGTGAACTTAACATTATTTGAGCCATTTTTTCTTGATTCTAAACCCCTTAGTATGTGAGTCATTCACTTTGTGCCTTTGTTCATTCTTCTTAACAACACAACCAAAGCATAAGCTCCTTGGAGAGTATCATGGCAATGACATGAGTCTGTTGAATTACCATAAACTTTGTAGTGAAGAAGAATGGCCTAATCATGGTGCCTTTAATTTAGATATAAAAGAAACTTTTAACTTACCTACAAATTTGGTGATCCATAAGAAATATCATTTAAAAGGCAATATTCATGCATTACCCAATATGATTTATCCCATATGGGAGCCCATCCATGATTAAAAAAATTTGAAATAAAAACTAAAGTCTTTTTATACCCAATGGTTGATGATTGACACATAACTTCTTTGTTTTTATCTAGAGCTTTCTAATAGCCAACTTTAGTGGCTCTATTGGCTCTTGAAGCATTTGGATGCTTTTAGTCCCTTTGATAGCATTATCTATGTCTTTTAGGAAGGAATGACTTCTCTGTAGGCTCACAAATGAAATTGTGACTTAAATTCCCAATCAATAAGAGTGAAAGGAATATGGGACTAAACAAATAATAAAATTTGTACAAAAAGATTAGATTTTTGATTTATTATGCTACAAAAAGGATTTGTTAGAAGAGTACCTAGAAGCTCACATGGATCAAATATGTACAAATCAATCATTATGATAACTTCAAGCTCGATCACAAGCCCCTAAACTTTTCTGTAAAGGTAATATCCAACCAATTCATCACTAGGTGGATGAAAGCGAAATCGAGGTGGCAACAATGCCCTCATATTTTCATAAGCATTTCAGACCCAGAGATAACCTCTCAGAATTTTTAAACATTATCATCTAGATCTAGACAATCTATCTCTATAAAAGAATGGTATTGTATAAGGTTTGTAATTCTTTGTATTAAAATTTTTAACACCTGCTCAGTATATACTCTCTGTGAGAGATCTAACAAGTTTTGAGATTTGTCTCGATGAATCTAAATACTAAAGACGAAAGAAGCTTCACCAAGGTCTTTATCAAAATATTTAGGTAACAATTGCTTAACCTCAAGCAAAATGGTCAAGTAAAATTTAGGTTACAAATTGACAATAACGGGGTGTGTTTTTCATTTGTTGAAACGATGTCGTCTTAATTTTATCATGAAATGATGTCGTTTCAATAGTCAGACTGCTAATTATACTAACATATCTGATTAATGAGGATCTTTTGATCGTGGCAATGTCACATTAGCAAAGATAATGGTCAAACTAAAATCGGGCTAATTTTGCAAAAAAAAATTGAAAATTTGGAGATTTTATTGCTACTTTTTAAAGTTCGGGCTATAGTTGAAAAATTGACAAAAGTTTGGGTTTTTTTGGTAATTAATCCTTT
>JANKYF010000002.1:26133402-26143940 GCA_029829435.1 Erythroxylum hondense
GATAACATACAGTTTTCACAATTTAGAACTGGAACCAAGATTGAAATAACTAAAGCTTCAAATTGTCTTTGTGTGAACTCTACAACATTCAAAACTCCATCTCCATATTATTTGCATTATTATCATCATATAAGAAAAATAAATTATGATGAAAAATGTGAGTATTGAGGAGTAAAGTGAAGATTTTAAAGTTGTTTCTTCGTATAAAATTTTAATATTTTATTATATTCAACCATAAATATTTAAGAAAAATAGAAAAATAGAGTTAATAAAAAACGGGTAGGATATGGGTATCTATGGTTCGGGTTTTACTCTACCCATATCCATATCTATTTTTTATGACTCAACACATATTCATATCCATATCCATCGATTTTTACGATTTACTGTCCATATTCAAATCCATTAAATCGGATAGTGCGGATATTAATCGGGTTGAAAAACGACTTCTATCCCTAGTTCGGACAAAACAGACCCAAGGGATTGTAGCATTGAGGTCTGAGATATTTGTTACAACAGATGGGAGTGCTCGTGTGTCAACGGACGCCAAACGGGAATCAAATACAGCCGAATCTATCTCTTTTGTTTTTATTTTATAATTGATTATATCTTACATCCAAAATAGTAGAAAAAGTGTTTGAAGTGAGTACGAATTAGTGATTGTTGTCTTTTTAGACTCTCCTTCTCTACTCATTCCTACATTGGGCCTCCTCCCATTTTCTGGTCTCATTGTTTTTATTTCTATAAGATTAAATATGTCATGTACTTAAATAATTGTAAATACAAAAGAGGAGAAAGAGAGTAGTGTGTATGGTATGGTTTTCCGGCGGAAGAAGAAGAAGAGTAGAAGAAAGATACAAGTCTCCTTCTACGAAACTCCAAACTCCCCAAAACTTGTCTTTCTCTTCACTGCCTCAAAAAGGAAAGGCCTTTTTGTTTGATCATCAAGAACGTAAATAGTAGAACCCCCTTCTCTTTCTTTTTTGCTGCTCTCTTTGTTCTGTATGTTACTTCTTTCTTTACCTCACCCATTCAGTTCTCTCTATCTACTCAGGTAACTCTTCTCTTTCTCTCTCTCCTTATTTGCTTGTTTTTAATTGAATTGCTTTACAACTAGATGGTGGCTTCTTTTTATCTCTTTCTCTTCCTGGGGGAGTTGCGAAAATGATCGCTTATTGTGCCTTTTGTTTTTCTGACCGAAGCGGTTTACTTTTTGGTCGAATTAAGAATCATACTCATTGGATTTTTATATTTCTTCTAAAAGAGATCGTCTTTTTCAGTTTGGTTATAAGTTTTGGGAGTGGGGTTGACTTCAAGTTGAGACTTGGGAGTTCGAGAGACCTTTATTAGCTGCTGCTCACCTACTTTATTTTCATTTTTCTGTTTTTTTTTTTCCTTTTGTCTAATTTCACTTGCTTCTTCTTCCCATTGAACCCAACCCAGTTTTGTTCAATTTTGGCGCTATTTCTTTTAGTTTCTCACGAGGGTTGACTCGGGAAAATTGTTGTTTCTTTTGTGTTTAGCCTTATTATTACCTTGTTTAGCTTTTTTTTTTTTTTTTCCCTTTTCTGAATGATGTTTCTCATGCAAACTTCTATTTAGACATTTTTCTAACATTTTCAAGCATTGGGGTTGGAAATGTGGCAACTTTGACCATAAACATATAATCCCATGTGAATGATTTTAAACGATGTAATCTTCCCATTTGACATTTTGGTTAATAATTATTTGATCATAGTTGCATAATGTGTATACTAAAATTGTTGCTTTAAGTTTACCATTTCCATCCATTTCCATGTCTTATTGGTTTTCCAAATTTCTTAGTCTGAGCAGGAGGTGATCAATGGAGGAAAGTTCAAACGATGTTGCGTCAGGTCCTTCTGGAGATGCCCCTTTTCCGTCATGTTCTTCGCTTGAAATTTGGGATATATTTCATATGCAAATTTGTTGTATCTTAATTAATCTCAGTACTTTTTCTATAGGTTTTGCAGGAACTCCTGCAGCCAATGTTTTTAAGAAAGTGGCTACGGCTGCGTGGGGCATCCCCCTTCGAAATGATTTATATCACACATCAAGTGATGCGAGCTTGTTTTCTACCTCATTGCCCGTACTTCCTCATGAAAAGGGTATGTATACAAGTTATTGTTACTACACTTGATTTGTATTGGCAGGAACCATCTATAATTAAACACACCTGTTTCTGGGCTTCCAGTAAACTTGAATGATTCAGAGTATCATGGCCAGTCTGTTGATGATGGTTCACCTGATCTAGACAAGCTTTGCCTAGAAGATGAATTGAAGGATCCATTTGATGATATTGAAACAAATGCAATAGGGAGCTTGCTTCCTGATGATGATGAGCTTCTGGCTGGCATAGCCGATGATTTTGACTTCAGTAGGCTGCCCAGTCAAGTGGAGGATTTGGAAGAGGATGATGTCTTTGGCAGTGGTGGGGGGATGGAGTTGGACTTGGACCCACAAGATAGCCTTCGGATTGGAATTTCACAACTAAGCTTCTCAGATGGGATAGCAACTAATGGGATTGGCCACTATGCTTTTCCAAATGGTGCGGGGACAGTGGCTGGAGAACACCCCTATGGGGAGCATCCTTCTAGAACATTATTTGTTCGAAACATCAATAGTAATGTGGAGGATTCTGAATTGAGATCTCTCTTTGAGGTAGAATTAAGATTCAGATACATCTTAGCTTCATTTATTTAATCATCTCTGCAGAGTCACATATATCACTTGTTTGGTCACAATGATGGCTTATTTTAACTGCTTGTTTATAGTCAGATTAACATTCCTTCCCTATTCGGTAATAGGAATTCTCATTTCTTTAATAAACTCTGTTAAATGTTTCATCTGTACTGAAGAAATTGTGTTTCTCCTGAGTTAGTGACCTAGGAGTCAAATTCTTTTACATCTTACCCCTGAGGGGTATAAGCGGTGGTTGTTGTTTGCAAGATTGAGGCGACACATGAATTGTTTCCGTTGTTATTGGTTTATTATAAATATTTGTAGCCTTTCAGAATCTTAATAAGAAACAGCTGGTACTTTTTTTTTTCCAACGATAAGTGCTCCATGCAGCTTCTTGATTTCTCCTTTTCTCTGTGGTACCCACTATGTATTTTTATGTTCTGCTGCTCTCTTGTTACCTTCCCTTTCCATTTCTTCTTTTAATTTATCTCTGTAGCTCTGCTCTGAAAAGTCGATGTCTAGATGCACTCCTACTTTCTAATTTCATCTCCCATTCAAGTTAACTTCTTCCCAACGCCTGCAAAAGCGAGGGTAAATGAGCAAATGTCTAAGGGCTGGGATTTGGACATCATTCTGAGGGTATCAGCTCCTGAGAATTATTTGGTTTTGAAAAGTCAGCTCAACTTTCATATGTAGACATGTATGGCTTTAATTACGTTTAAATATAGTGACAATGGTCCATTTATATGCCTGTACATTGAATAAATCAACAATTGTGTTTGACTTGATTGCTGATCAGCAAGGTGTGATAACCTTTTAATTTTTGCAGCAATATGGCGATATCAGAACGCTGTATACTGCATGCAAACATCGTGGCTTTGTGATGATTTCATACTATGATATTCGAGATGCTCGAGCTGCAATGCGTGCATTACAAAATAAGCCATTAAGAAGAAGAAAGTTGGACATTCACTTTTCAATTCCCAAGGTTTAAATAAATAAACTAGTTATGCTTTCACGTACTTTTATTATTTGGTTATTTATCTGAAGTATATTTTTCATACTGAATGTCAGGATAACCCTTCGGAGAAAGATATAAATCAAGGAACACTTGTAGTTTTCAATTTGGATGCATCTGTGTCAAATGACGAACTTCGTCGAAAATTTGGGGCTTATGGAGAGATCAAAGAGGTGCCAATATTTGAAGAATTTGATTGTTGCTTGTACTACTTTTACATGTCCACTTGTTTTGATAAGATATGTTCTGTCTGCATTCAAACTACAGATAAGAGAAACACCACATAAACGGCATCACAAGTTCATTGAATTCTATGATGTTAGAGCAGCAGAGGCAGCTCTTAAAGCACTAAATAGGAGTGATATAGCTGGAAAACGTATTAAGCTTGAACCGAGCCGCCCTGGTGGAGCTCGTAGAAAGTAAGTCTGTAAATTTCTAGATTTTGCAATCTATTGTGACTACACATTCTTTGTCCTCAAACTATCCTCTAGTTAAACCTTTGTTATTATAACTATCCTCAAACTATCCTCTAGTTAAACCTTTGTTATTATAACTATCTTTTGTTGTTAAAAGAGTATATAAATTACAACATTATGAATGATTATATTTAGGCATTAATTAGCAAGACTAAGTGGAAACTTCTGCACTTCCTATCATCTTTGGGTATGAATCTTCAACCAGTGACTCGTAGAAATGGGAAAATGACATGGCTTAGTTCTTACTTGACATTTTTAAAGACAATATAAAACTTGACTATTGGTTATTTTACAATGAAAAGCTGATGCTGAATGAAAATTATTATAACTCCAATAACGAGAATTTTAAGATTTTACCTGATTATGGAAATGCCAAGTTCCAATTTAAGACTGCTTCTTGTCCAATTCTTCATTGGCGAGTGCAATTGTCCTACTTTGTTCATTATTTAAAGCATGAGGGTCTTATTGTTGAAAGAGTGAAACATCCAGGAGAATATAAATAACTCATAGTTGGAGCTTTTAAACTAATACATGTAGGATGGTGTTGGTTCTGGCAATTCGTAGTGAAGCTGCTTCTTTGGCATCCCAGTTATGTCTTTTCGATATTTCATCGATTTCGATACCAACTCACTATATATTTCTTTTTCTTTTCATTTTGTAGAGTTCTTATGTAAGAAACCTTTTCTTTGACTGTCCAAGTTTCTTATATCCTCTAATTACGCAACTTCCCCAGTTACCTTCATTATTTTATCAAACTTTTTTCTCATATTTGTTTTAGTACAACGTTTTCATCCAACAAATTTCATATTTTATCAATGGAACTGATAAAAGAGCTTGAAGTTGAGGATCCTTTATCTTTAGCTTGATGCAGCAACTAAGTCAAGAGCTCGATCAAGACGAAGCTCGAAGTTTTAGACATCAAGTAGGTTCCCCCGTGGCTAACTCTCCTCCAGGTAAGAGAAATACTTGTTTTTTTTCCCCCCGAAACTTAACACTTATTTTTTTTGTTTAAATTCCTAGTTTGCTGTGTTGGAAATACATGTTTTTCAGCTCATTCGGCATTCCTTCCATGGCAGGTAATTGGACAAAATTTGGCAGCCCTGTTGAGCATAATCTATTGCATGGTCTTAACAAGTCTATGGCCCTTGGAACTTTAAGTCCTGTAAATGGAAGTACTTTGCCTGGGTTGGCTTCTATTCTTCCTCGTGTTTCCAACCCTGCAAAAATTGCTCCTATTGGTAAGGACCAAGGAAGGGCTAACCAGGTCAGTCAGTTGCTTACTAACACAAGCTCAATGCAAGGATCGACAAATCAGCTCTCATGTTCCTTCCCTGACCAAAAATTAAGCATAAGTCCTGGCCCTCTTTCTGCTTTTGGTGATTCAAACTCCAAGACATCTGGTATTGAAACATTATCGGGTCCTCAATTTCTTTGGGGAAGTCCGAATCAATACCCTGACCATGTTAGTACTGCTTGGCAGACTCCATCAGTTGGACGCACTTTTGGATCCAGTGGACCTGGACAAGCCTTTCCTCCTGCAAGTCGAAATGGTGCTTTCGCAAATGTTCACCATCACCATCATGTAGGTTCAGCCCCCTCTGGTGTTCCTCTTGAGAGGCATTATGGCTTCTTGCCTGAGTCACCGGAAACATCCTATTTGAATCAAGTTGCTTATGGTGGAGTAGGTTTAAACCGCAACACAGGAAGTTATATGATGGGTATGTGTGCTCCTACAGCTTTGGGTGCAAGTTTTGGCCTTCAAGGCAGTATGTCTGAAACTGGTTCACCTAGTTTTAGGATGATATCATTCCCAAGGCAAAATCCTATGTTCCTAGGTTCTTATTCAGGACCAGGAACAGTGAATGGTGATGTATTTGCAGAGCGTGGTCGAACTCGGCGAGTTGAGAATAGTGGGAGCCAAATAGATAGCAAGAAGCAGTATCAGCTTGATTTGGAAAAAATTATTAGTGGAGACGATACCAGGACTACTTTAATGATAAAAAATATCCCTAATAAGTAAGAAGAATCAACCAACGCCTTAAATTAGTTATCAAGTATAACCAAGGCAAGTGCTGAACATATCTGTTACCTTTTGCCCATTTAGGTACACTTCAAAGATGTTGCTGGTTGCTATTGATGAAAATCATCAGGGCACGTATGATTTTCTCTATCTGCCAATTGATTTTAAGGTAATTGTGTGTTGAAGCAAGTTCTTATGATTGTTTAACTAGGCAATTAAGGTGTATTGACAGATGAAGGTATTTGGTTGCAGAACAAATGCAACGTGGGATATGCCTTCATCAATATGGTGTCTCCTTCACACATCATTCCTTTCTATGAGGTTCATTTTGGTCCTTTGATTATGGCATTAATGAATTTGCCAGTGTTATGCATATATATCCTGTATGCTGCCTCCTCCATTACACCATTAAAATATTTGCAGGCATTTAATGGGAAGAAGTGGGAGAAGTTTAATAGCGAAAAGGTCGCGTCACTGGCATATGCACGAATCCAGGGCAAGGCTGCCCTTGTGGCTCATTTTCAAAATTCAAGCTTAATGAACGAAGATAAGCGATGCCGTCCAATTCTGTTCCATTCTGAGGGTGAAGAGACTTCTGATCAGGTGATAATAGTGATCTTGGTTTTTGCTCCTGAAATTCTTGAAGTTTTTGCAGTATAACTATGACAGTCTGTTCTACTTTTAAATAGTACTAGTGAACAGTGTCAATGTGAGTTCTTTTGGGAAAACCACATGATTACTTTGATATAATGTCTAGCTAACCCAGTTTGATATCACATCTCGAGTTATGTGGCCCATTTGCCCATTTAAGCAATCAGATGATTGTATATCTACTTATGAATTATATATTCTGGTCAGGACTTTTAATCAACACAATAGTTGAATAATGCCATAAGAAAATATCTCTGGACTATACCATCCCACACTGATTACAGCTAATTTTCGCATTTCAGAAAATAATTGGAATAATAGCTATGTAATATATTTAAAAGATGTTATTGAGTTCGATCTAATGATTCTGGAATGTCATTGAGTCAATCACATTAGAGTGCGTTTGGATCAAGATGCAGAGAATCTACAAGCTATTAAATGCAAAGAATTGGCTTTAGAAAAATGGGCATGACCCAAAGCAATGACCATGTTCTGCCTTTTCACAGCCTTTATGTCCTAACAAAACCCTGTACAAAATAATCTAATTCAGTTTTAGAGTTTTTCTGTAAAGAGTAGATTGCGGTGTCCACATGATATTTTAAATTTCAGGATTCAGGGGTGTAGTAAACTGCTAATTGCTTTCTTTGACTTTTGCGTATGTTATGGTTTCCAGGAACCTTTACTATCGGGCAATCTAAACATATGTATCCGTCAGCCGGATGGATCTTACTCCGGGGATTCATTGGAGAGCCCAAAGGGCAGTCTGGACGAGAAGAATTAACCATGATCATTTTACTCTTAGCCTTAAAGTGGTGGCTGGGAGCGCTAACATTTGCGTAGGTATTTTCAAATGTACAAATTTGGAAGAGATTCCAAGGAACAAGCATATAATTCCTTGAATGATGAACAGTATCCACTTTTGGGCCATGGATACTGCATAATATCATATCAGAAGGAGCAGAGAGCATTTTGTTCATATCTAGAGCAAGAAATTGTCATTAGCCAAGGAGAAGAAAATGAGTTGCAGCATTTTGTTGAGATCTGAAGTCAAGTGACTCTGCAGCTGATGCCTACTCGTCAATTTGAGCTGATAACCCTTCTTCGGAAGTCTCTTTTAATCTTAGTTTCATTTCACCTCAATTTGTACAGTGGCTTGGTGTCCACTTGCATAAATTATTTATATATTCATATGCATATATGTCTGTTTGATTATCTGGGATCAAGGGCTGTTTACCAAAATTGTATAGAAAGGGAGATGAACAGACCCTATTGTCCGGTATAACCCTGTGATATTGGGTCAGTTGAGCAGTCAATTTGTGAACGTCACTACTATGTATATTATTGTAAAGGTTTCTCTCTTTTCATCGTACTCCCGTGCCCACATGCATATACATGCAAATAGAATTTGGGCCTACATACATTGACTGGCAATGCCTGCCAGTGGCACAAGTTAGTGATGAGGATTCAAGTCCTTTGTTATGGTAAGTATCAGTTGCTATTGTTGTTAATGGTAAAAGAATGAGGTAACTTTTGGTATATTTCAAGCGGCTTGGTTTTAAGTATGATGTAAACTAAAATTTACAACGATTAATAGGCATGAAAAATATTTGCTAATCATAAAGATGAAATGAAAAACTTTCATACGTAATAAGGCAAGTTTCAATATCATGAGGATATCAGAGCATCTCCTTATCCAACATATTGGAAATGGATTCCTAGAGATCTCCTTCCTCTTGATTATAGAAATACATGGACCCTTCCAAATTTAAGCATCTCATTCAAATTTGTAAAGCTTCGGCAATGGACCCTGCAAGACTCAATACCTCAAATGGGGGTTGATTTCCAATAGCTTTGACAGTCTGGGGGCATGAATCCGTGATCCAAAAGTAGGAAAATGCCTTCTCAAAACCTACTCAAGGAACAGGTGGAATCTCATCATACAGCTATCTTTACAAGTTCAAATGGAAAAGTAGACAAATAAAAAACATATATAAGGTAACAGAAAAGGCTTTTATGGGTTGATGTCTTGTATATTTGTAGGAAAAGAAGGCAATCCATTTTGAGTTTAGAAAGAGTTAGTATAGAAAGAGATGAAGCTTCTGACCATTATTCTTATGTATGAATCGCTCCCATGAGCGCTTAGGAAACACACCATGGGTTACATATGCACTCACTTTTGCCGCACCATGGGCTGCCAAAACTTTCTGAAGAACAAAGAGCAGAAAACAAAAGCCTACCCTCAGATTTCATGTCTTAATTCAACATAATCAATGTTAAACATTCAGATCCCGATGAACTAATCAACATCGAAGTATATACTATGCATTACTGTTGCAGACATATGGCAAATTCACATAAACACATAATTCACTATAAGGGCAATTGTGCTTCCAGAAGAGCACTGTATCAAAAACTGATGTTAATTCTTTGCAACCAATTTCCCATGCCAAGATTATGTGATAAGGGCCTATAAATAGTATGATAGTTGACGCCTGGCTTCTTCCTCAAATTCCTGCCATTGAATCTTAGAGCCTTATGAGTATTGGTCCTTTTAACAGCTTCTTGGATTACAAGACAAATAGGGCAGTTAAAGTTGAACTTTTGCTCTGAATCTTCTCATAAACTAGCAATCGCCATAGTGAGTATCTGTCTGGATTCTACTATATGGGAGGAAGGCAAACATCTTTTAATATAGAGGGGGAAAAATATCAGTTTCCACGAAGAAATAGAAAAGGACGCCACAACAGACAGCTAAAGCAGCTGATATGTTATTTAAATAAAGATCACTTTAGCTAGAGCTCATTAGCAAACTTTAGAAATCCAATTGAGCATTCATTTAATTGAAGTGACTTATTATCACGATCTCCTAAGTTTGACTGCAAACTCTCAAGCCTCCTTTTAATACTTCAAAAATGTTTCATTCAGTGTGGAAAATGTTGCTATATTCTACACAGATAAAAGAACGGGAATGAAAAACAGAGTGAAAGCATCAATGCTATGGCTAATTTGTAATTTGTACTAACGTGGGTAATTATAGAAAATTTTCTCTTTGCTTTTTCCCCTCATCCTATATACAGGAACATTTACAAATAAGTTTCAACAACAGATTTATAAAACAAGGAATTACAGGATAACTTCAAATCTTACTTGGCATTCAATAAGCGTGCCTCCAGATTGCACCAAATCATCAACAATAACAACATGGTAACCAGCAGGATTTCCCTCCTTTAGACGAACTATCCTCTTATCCCCTTCACGAACCTTTGTGCACACTACCTGAAAGTTGGAAACTTTAGTTATGCGATGAAATGATTGTAATATTAAATTCAGGAACCATAAAGTACAAACTAACCACAGGAAACTGATCTAACAGTTTGTGGAATCGCTTCCAAGCGCCATCATCTGGAAAAGCTACAACAATCTGCAAAAGTTCAGATTGCAAGCAATGAACTATCCTTAATTTCCAAAAGAACTATCCTTCTTGCATTCTCAGTGGAGATGGCAGGGTCGATAGTAACAGAAGCAAAAGGAAGTAATTTCTAGAATCCCGAACAAGAACAATACATTTCAGGAAGACAAGCACCGTCATGAATATATTGTTAGACCCAAGACAACTCAGAATAAATTTACAGATATAGTAAATATATATATATACATATATATGAGGTTAGTT
>JANKYF010000002.1:26382429-26396664 GCA_029829435.1 Erythroxylum hondense
GGGAATGTCCCGGGACTCAAAATTTTAAATTCCGCACTGTGTTCATGTGATGAACACCCCGGGATTTTCCTACACTAAGCTGCTTCCTCAGTTGAGTGGTTCCTCCATAGGACTTTCACCAATGGGATAACCCTGTTCCTCAACTGTTTAATCCTTGATCCTACAATCTGGACCGGCTCCTCAACATAGCTCAAATTGCTAGCCACCTCAATCTCTTGAGCCAGTATCACATGTGTCGGATCCGATCGATACCTCCAGAGCATACTCACATGGAAGACATTGTGCAACTGAGACATCTCACTCAGTAAAGTTAGTTTATAGGCCAAAGGTCCTATACGCTCAATGATCTCATATGGACCAATGTACCTATGGCTTAACTTGCCCTTTTTCCTGAATCTCAGTACTCCTCTCCACGGTGACACTCGTAGGAAGACCTTGTCTCCCACATTATACTCCATCTCCCTCCGATGCTGATCCATATAACTCTTCTGTCTATCCTGAGCTGCTTTTATTCGGCTCCGGATCAGTTTTACCTTATCCACTGTATCCTGAATCAGCTCTGGACCCTCAATCATTCTCTCACCTTCTTCATCCCAATATAGAGGCGATCGACACTGTCTTCCATATAAAGCCTCATATGGTGCCATCCCGATGCTACTGTGATAATGATTATTATATGCAAATTCAATCAAGGCCAAATACTGATCCCATGCTCCTTTAAACTCCAATACACACGCCCGAAGCATATCCTCAATAGTCTTAATCATCCTCTCACTCTGCCCATCTGTCTGAGGATGAAATGCTGTACTAAAATTTAACCTAGTACCCATAGCAGACTGCAAACTCTATGCAGTCTCACTATCTCAGTCACATACTTCTGGGCTAACTGATCAAGTGCATTATTCTCCCTCACTGGCACGAAATGGGCCGATTTAGTTAACCGGTCTACAATAACCCAGATAGCATCATGTTGCCTCGGAGTCCTAGGCAACCCCATAATGAAGTCCATAGTAATTCGTTCTCATTTCCACTCAGGAATAGGCAACGAATGAAGCTTCCCCACTGGAGCCTGGTTCTTAGCTTTGACTTGCTGGCACGTCATACATCTGGAGACATACTCTGCTACCTATTTCTTCATGCCAGGCCACCAGAAATATGGCTTAAGAGTGTTATACATCTTGGTAGTACCAGGATGCATAGCATAGGCGACCATATGTGCTTCCTCTAGAATCTCTCGCCTCAAATCATCCACATAAAGCACACATAACCTCTGCCCCAACCATAATTTCCCATCTCTCAACTCAAATTCAGAATTCAGATCAGACTTCACTTTCTCTATCAGTTTCACCATAGCAGGGTCCTTGTCCTGAACTCTCCTGATCCTGTCATGTAGCATCGGTCTGAGCTTTAGAGTGGCTATCAAAGCTCCATCCTGCTCCAGATTCATCTGCACATTTAAAGCTCTCAACTGAATCAAATTAGGCAATCTCAATACCTGAATCTGAGCTGCACTGATGTGAGACTTCCTGCTCAAAGCATCTGCCACCACATTAGCCTTCCCTGGGTGGTACTCAATCGTACAATCATAATCCTTCAGCAGCTCTATCCATCTCCTCTGCCTCAAATTCAACTCTCTCTGACTCAGCAGATACCTCAAACTCTTATGATCAATGTAAATCTGAAATGTCTCACCATATAAGTAATGTCTCCAAATTTTTAGGGCAAAAACAACTGCAGCTAACTCCAAATCATGTACAGGATAATTTGCCTAATGAGATCTCAACTTTCTCGAGGCATAGGCAATTACCCTGCCATGCTGCATCAACACACACCCTAATCCCTGATGCGATGCATCATTATACACCTCATAACCTCCAGTCCCAGATGGAATAGCTAACACCGGTGTAGTGTTCAACCGATGTTTCAGCTCCTCAAAACTCTTCTGGCACTCCTCGGTCCATCTGAATGGTGCATTCTTCCTCAGAAGTTTTGTCAGAGGGGCTGAGATCAATGAAAATCTCTCGACAAACTTCCGATAATAACCAGTCAATCCTAGGAAACTCCGAATCTCAGAAACATTTCTAGGAGCTTCCCACTTCATCACTGCCTCAATCTTAGTAGGATAAACCTGAATACCCTCTCCGGTCACTATGTGGCCCAGAAACACCACCTTATCCAGGCAAAATTCACACTTACTGAATTTGGCATATAGCTGCTTCTCCCTCATAAGTTGCAAAACCACTCTCAAATGTTCAGCATGCTCCTGTCTACTACTCAAATATACCAATATGTCATCAATGAATATGATGACAAACTGATCTAGGTAGAGCTGAAAAACCTTATTCATCAAGGCCATAAAAGCTGCCGGAGCATTAGTCAACCCGAACGGCATCATTAGAAACTCAAAATGTCCATACCTGCTCCTGAGGGCACTCTTAGGCACATCAGCCTTTGCTATCTTCAGCTGATAATACCCTGACCTCAAATCCAGCTTAGTGAACACTTGAGCTCCCTGCAACTGATCAAACAAGTCATCGATCCTAGACAGTGGATACTTATTCTTCACTGTCAACCGATTCAGCTGCCTGTAATCGATGCACAATCTCAGAGTCTCATCCTTCTTCTTCACAAACAATATCGGAGCTCCCCAAGGTGAGACACTGGGCCTGATAAAACCATTCTCCAGTAACTCCTGTAACTGAGCCTTCAGCTCCCTCAGTTCTACAGGTGCCATCCTATATGGAGGTATAGATATAGGAGCAGTACCTGGAACTAAATCAATAGTAAACTCTGTCTCCCGATCCGGCGGTAAACCCGATAACTTATCAAGAAACACATCTGAAAATTCCCTAACCACGGGAATATCCTGCAGCTTCTGCTCGACTCTAGTGTCAATAACATGGGCCAGATAGGCCTCACAGCCTCCTTACATCAATCTCAGGGCACTAAGGAAAGAGATCATCCGGGCTGGCACCACCTGACTAACTCCTCTGAACAATGCCCTAGGCTGACCAGGAGACTCTAAGACAACCTCCTTGGTATAGCAGTCCATGATGGCCCTATGGGCAGTAAGCCAGTCCATACCCAGAATCACATCGATTTCTCTCAATGGTAACACTATAAGGTCTGCTCTCAATATTGCTTGATCAATCTGGATCAAGCACCCCTTGCAGACCTCTCCCAGAGCAGTAGTACTACCTAGAGGTGTACTCACTTCTAACCCATACTGTAACATCTCCCTATTCCCATGCAATCTACAGGCCAAATGTGGTGCAATAAATGAATGTGTGGATCTTGGATCCAGGAGTGCAAATGCCTCAATATCAGAAATAAGAAGCATACCAGCTACTACATCTGGAGAATCCTGGGCCTCCTGCCTAGTCATGGCGTAGACCCTGGACTGGGACTGTGGTTAGATGCGCCGTACCTCAGTCCTCATAAAGGAACCCTCTGCTCTGCCTCGGCCTCTACCTCGGCTCCTCTGCCCGGATTCACCACTCCGACTCTGCTGCATCGTAGTATTATTACCTGATCTCCCACTAACAACAGACTGAGCTCCCACAGTAACAGGGCAATCCCTGATCTGATGATCCATAGAGCTACATTTAAGGCAGGCTCCAGTCAGTCGCCAACACTCACCACTGTGCCTCTTGTCGCAATGCTCACAAACTGGAGGAATCTGTCCTGTACCTCTACCACTTAAGCATAGGCATTTCATTTCAACAAATATACTTAATAATGTGCATATGAGATGCTCATGAGACACTTTCCAATTATTACATTTTTGTGAATGAGTGCCTGAACTGTCCTGCATCCATTTTAGATACCGAGCTCATTAATAACTGTCCCTTTTCCTTTTGGAGATACAGGGCTCATTTTACATAGTGAGCCTTAGGCTCTTAATCACTTTTGAGCTCAAGACTTATTTTCACTTGTTGAGTTTTTCACTCTGATCAATGACTACTCTGGTCACAACTGTCATTATCTAATCATGCATTCATGTATGGACTACATGTACCACAATCACTCACATTATAAAGCACTTAGGTCTTCACATTCACATTCAAGTAGCACTTCAATATTTCAATCTACAATCACATTCATCGGACCTTCTGTCCTGAATCCACAATTAAACACATTCAGTTAACATTCAAAACATAAATTAAGCAAACAAGTAACTAAGTGAGACCGTCTAGGTTACTCATAAGTTGCTCCCGAATTTAATGCCTGGAAGATCCAACATCGTCTGGAGGTTGACGTTCCAGTTGTTCCTCTATCATAAATAATATACACAATATCACAATTTGCACAATCATCAGTATTCAATAATGCACATGTACGAAATGAATTATGTACAATGCATGTTCATGATAATACTGGGTATTTATCCATCAGTTTGATCCCAAAATCAATCTCATATAAAAACTCATCTAACTATAATTTATACTTAGATTTATGCCTCACTAAACCATTAAAATCTCTATTCCTTTCTCATTGACTCACTTTAGAATTTTTTTCCAAGTCACACTTTCGGATCTACTGTTCATATTCAATTAGAAAGTGAAACTGATGTAATTTGTTCATACTCTCTTCTAAAACAGTGTTCCTCTATGTTTGATCTTTCCATTGACACCAAAATTACTCAATTTCGTTCAGTAATTTGGAAGATATATCTCAAACATTATCGGATTATCCATATTCAAAAATAGTATACTATGTACAATTTCCATCCATAAATTCAATATCTTAGAGAAAGAATCAAGATTCGACTTCTTGAGACATTTTGTAGGTCCATATCTCTAGTTTACTCAAATAATAATTCATCTTATTTAGAATTATACAGATCAAGATATCACCAAAATACTGAAACATGTTCAGTAAAAATATCTAATTCCTACTCTTCCCACTGATCCCCTCACTTTGATTCAATCAATCTTTTTCAAATCATAATAAAAAGTTATAAATTTTTGTAGAGAGATATAGAAATGTGTTAAGAATCTAACGATTCAAAAATCAGGTCATTTGGAGGTCGGACGAAAACGTTATGGCCAAAAGAGTGGATTATGTTCAGATTTGGGGAGGAAGGCTGCGGGCGCGTGCTCGCGATCGTGTTTTGTCGCGACCGCGACGTTCCTCTCTTCTCTATTCTTCCTCCGATCTGTCTTGGTAAAAAAGGCATAATTTTTACTACAAATATCGGATTAAGGTGATTAAAAATTTTTTTTTGAATAAAACTTCTAGATCTACAACTTCTATGAAGACCTCAAAAATAAAATTTACCTTTATAAGGGTCAAAATTTCAAATCAATACAACTGTCCCAAATGCCCATCCCATGTAATATCACCGACTTCTAAATATCATATCTCTCAACTCCAAAGTCCAAAAATTTCATACTTTATATCTATAGAAATCTAAAAGAAAGATCTAAAACTTTTATGAAAACAATTTGTCAAAATCTACCTAGATAAACACAGAAAAATTCATGAAAGTTTCAGCTTGAAAATTCAACACTGTTATTATTCATTCCTAAAACATTCAGAATTCCAATTTTTTCAAAAACCCACATTTCAAATTTTTATTTCTAGTTTTTCTACTCCATTTCCAACAACTCATTCACCATAAATTCATACTACTATAAAATATGCAAGTTTAATCAAAATCATCAAAAGGTCAGATATACAACTCTGGATTTCACCATTCTATACATTTTCCTATATTTTCATTCTCTGCATCTACTTAAATCTTTTCCTTTAACTATCATTTATACACTTATTCCTACCTCAAACCATTGTTTTATAACTACCCTTCAACTCAAATATCACTTTTTTGATCATCCCTAAGAAACTCATCCCCTCACGTATGCACATGCATATATATTGAAGAAGAACAAGAAACAGAGTATACCATCTTTTCATTCTTTGATTTTCTACACTCACTTCATACACCATTTTATTGCTATTTCAAACTCTAAAATTTATTTCCACATCACCTGATCACTAAAATCCATCAAAACTAAAATAACACTTTATCCACATTTTCATTCCATTTTCACAATAGCCATGTATATATATATATATATATACCCGAAAATTTCATGGTCATGTAGATGGCAGTAATTCATCAATTTTTTTCATAAACCAATAATTCTAAAGGATTTATTCACTACTTACTTGTTAAAAACTCCACAATCTTCAATTATCTCCAAAGCCCTAACTCTATGCAAAATCACGTACTCCTCTGTGAAAAATAACCAGCTTCTGGTTTTCCTTAGGTAAAAAAGCAATTAGCAGTGTGATAGAGGTGTAGGATGAGAAACACAAAGAAATCTTTCAAAATGATTTTTGGTAAACAACTTCGTGTAGTGGAAAGAAATCCGAAGAAGATGACTATGAAGGAGGAACTTAAATAATTCACTAAGTCTTTTTAACTCTCATAGAATCCTACTCACAAATTATAAAAGCAACTTTCTAATTAGTGACACTTGTCACTTTCTTAATAACTAAACTCTAACTTAGTTTCTTTTGAAACTAACTCCATTTACCTCTCCTCTTTACAATACAACTATCATTTTTACAATCCAATTATCCTCAATATTATTTTGATTCCTTTTTTCTATTTTATTTTTTCTATTATCCATAAAAATCCCAAAATTTTCGAAATTATTCCTAAATTCACCAAAATTAAAAAATAATACAATTCTACTAACCCATAAAATTTTCAATGTAAAAACATTCATAATTCTCAAAAATTCACAAATCAATCCAATTATACCCGGAATTATTCATGAATGCATGTATACTTATTTTCATGTGCAGATAAATTCACTATTCATGTATATGTGTATGACATATTACGCATGAGCATGAAGAAGCATTTCTAAGCCTCTCTTTAATCCCTCATATTTACAATTTTAACCTTTCCACGGGTAATGGGATGTTACAGGACTGGATATAGGATGAGTATGTTCTACACTCATCTCTTCTGAGGATCTTATGTATCAGAAATTCTTTGAAAATCTAGGACTGTATACCTAACAATTACGCTACTTGATTAGAGTTTAATGGAGAAAGAGTGAAGGTACTGTTGTGACTATTATTACAGAGTGGGAAGAGAGAGTTGTGAAGAGAGTAAGGTTCCTAAAAGGAAAGATGAGAGTTGTGCACGTGAGCCAGGAGAGGTAGAGAGGGCTTTGCTGTCCATCGTACCTGGAATTTACCGATAGTCACAATAGATCTCAAGTTGTTTCACAGTAGTCTACCAAACACCTTAGTACTTCCAATCTGACTTTGGTTAGTGATGATGTTGTCAAAAGGAGTTGTTTATACAGGTTTATTGTATGTTTTCCTTGTGTGCCCTTCGGGGTCCCCTGTATGGTATCAAAGCTAGGTTCCTCTACATGTATGATTTTGCTCCTTCCATAAAGAAATGAGTTCTTTTGGAATTTCAAGCTTCACGTATTATTCTGCAGTGGTAGATCTAAAACCACACTATTCCAATTTGGAACTCTAGATGATTTCTTTCACACGAGGTCTAAAAGTAGACAAGATAGTACAGATACTTCTCGTCCAAGAACAATCACGAGAATATATACTGTACAAACTCAATAAAGATAAAGAAGACCCACAAACACAATTTTCTACAGGTACATTGGTAATTTCTACAAGGTTTTCAATACGATTAGATAGCACACGCTTTACACTAGAAGTTAAAGAAGACATAGATAAGGTTGAAGACAAATGAATAGGGTCGTTGGATAGTGTTTCCATGTTTTTATATAGGCTCTCTCCCTACTCTCTTTGAGTATATTCTTGAGTCAATGTTACTTTTGGTCAGGTTGTGAAAGATTTAGTTGCTCACTCTAATGACCCAGTCACCAGTTAGTCAAGCTAATTGCAAGACCTCCAAGTTTGTGGGGGACTTGGGTTACTGGAATGAGTCATGCGAGATTCAAGACCTCCAAGTCTGTGGGGGTCTTGGGAAATTGGTATATCGAAATATACTTCGAGCTAGAACGAAAGTTCTGACTCTAATGCTATACAAGGGACGGCGAAGGATACACAGGGAAAGCAGACAACAAACCTGTATAAACAACTCTTTTTGACAAGATCGTCGACTAACCAAAGTCGAATTGGAAGTACTGAGGTATCTGGTAGACTATTGTGAAATCTTCACAACTCTCTCTTCCCACTCTGTAACAATAGCCGCATCAGTACCTTCACTCTTTTTCCATTAAACTCTAATCAAGCAGCAGAATTGTTTTGTATATAGTCCCAGATTGTCAAAGACTTTCTAATACACAAGATCTTCAAAGGCGAGTGTGGAACATACTCATCTTACATCTAGTCCATTAGGAACAAGATTCGAGACTCAAAGTTTTTAGGTGGGGAATTTTTTCTTTAATAACAAACTGAATTTTTTTAATTAATTGATACATTTATTCTTACCACTTCAATTACAATTCTGTCCAGTACTTATTATTAATCACCAAAACCATATTTTTTTATTAATTTTTAATCCTACCTATGAGGTGACCACACACTGCCACAGAGGGATTTCCTTTACTTACGTTTCGTTTGTTTTTTACTGTCTTTGAGTGATTGACACATTGGAATCAAACACATTGGAATCAAATCACCAAAACCGGAGCAGAATCTGGAACTCTCTTCATTGATTTCGATCTCTCTGTCACAGGTGTCTGCTTTATCTGCAAGCTCATTGATTTTAATTTATGTCAAAGACGTATCTAAATGATCGATTTCAAAAACAATCCCAGTCACCAAAACGAAAACCTTGCGGAATCTAAAAGGCTAACTGTAACAAAAGGGTTAACTCCTTGCATAAGCTATGATTACTATGAATCCCGATAATCCCAATTTCAGAATTGCCAAGTCAACCCCGATATTTGGGAGTCTTAATGAGTGGCAGTTGGCAGACAGATTGCTATGTTTCATTTGAATGTTAGATATAAACGGGTATGGTGTGGAAACCAAACATTCTTCGTTGAGAGGATTGACTCACAGGTAGTTATATAATTGCAACTGTTGGGGGAGAAGCTGTCTCTGGGAAGAAACAAAGGAAAGAGGGTTGCTTCAATTAGTGTGATTACCATGGTTGATCCAACATGGATGAGCCTTTTCTCTCCTCCAAGCCGACACATGAAGAGCCTAGCAGACCATCACCCAGAAAGGGGCGTCAATCAGCTGCGCATCTCATCAACAATGATGCCGTTATTCCTATCATCAGAACACCAAGTACAGCTTCATATGTGAATCTCATTGCCAATTTGAACAAGGGCAGACGCAGAATCACCCATCGTTCGCTGTCTGCACCATCGGTATTCACTGAAGCCAGGGAGTCCTTCAGTGATTCTTTTGACCCCAGACCACCCCGGAAATCAGTCCCTCTGATTGTTAAACAAGCGTTTATTGGTGTAGCCTTGTATCTCGTCACTGTCGTTATAATTTTCCTTGCTAGTGGAAGCTTTAAGGGCAAGACCACCTACAAGCCTGTTGACGCCGTGTACTATACTGTGGTTACACTTTGCACCATCGGCTATGGTGATATTGTTCCAGACTCCACGTTCACCAAACTCTTTACTTGTGCTTTCATATTGGTTGGTTTCGGTTTCATTGACATCCTGCTTAATGGCCTGGTCACATACATCTGCGACAGGCAAGAGGCCATTTTGTTGAGCACTGTGGATGAGAATAGGTTCAATACGATGGTTCGAGCTTATATGGTTGATAAAGCTAAAGGAAGAATGAGAATTAGAATCAAAGTGGCGTTGGCTTTGGCTGTAGTAATCGGATGCATAGCCATAGGAACAATTTCAGTGCACTTCCTGGAGAAACTGAGCTGGGTTAATAGCTTTTATCTTTCTGTTACCTCTGTCACAACTGTTGGCTATGGAGATTATGCTTTCACCACTGTAACTGGAAGATGTTTCGCAACTGTTTGGCTATTAGTAAGTACATTGGCAGTTGCCAGGGCTTTCCTGTATCTTGCCGAGCTTAGGATAGAGAAAAGGAACCGTAGGATTGCCAAATGGGTTCTCCAAAGAAAAGTCACCATGGGTGATTTGATAGCAGCAGACCTGGATCATGATGG
The DNA here is from genome assembly GCA_029829435.1 of Erythroxylum hondense. Taxonomy (NCBI): domain Eukaryota; kingdom Viridiplantae; phylum Streptophyta; class Magnoliopsida; order Malpighiales; family Erythroxylaceae; genus Erythroxylum; species Erythroxylum hondense. Next base: position 26,392,538 of record JANKYF010000002.1, read on the forward strand.
GTCAATCAGGTAACATTCGTGATTCTAGTTTTCTGTCAGATATAGACACTATAAGTTTGATTGATCATCTATTAGTTTTAATGACCAGAGTGCTAGAATCGAATAACAAAGATTCACTAAGATTAGAAATGAATATGCAATTAACAAAAGCAGTTTCCCAGAATTAGTGACATGTGGGGTTATATCTTTTAGGTTAAGACACTAACTGAAACAAACAGAGCAAAACAAGTTGGAGTTAATCCAGAGAGAAGACACCTGTGCCATAACCACACTTGTTCCACAGGGTCAATAAAGTGTGAAACCATAGCACCATCTTACACATTCTACCTTTTGTTTTTTCAAAAAGTAAAAAGATTTTCGAAATTTGGTCGGTGTGACTTTTTAATTTATTTATCTTCTTTGATTGTTTTCTTTCTTCTTTTTTACTATTGCCATTTATTTCCTAGTGTTGCTATTAGTTTAGATTATTTGATTCAAGTTTTTAATTGCTTTAGTAGTTCATCCTTGTCGCTTATTATTAGTCTCTCCTTTTTATCTGAATTTTTAATTTCCAATCCGTTATTACTCTTCTTAGCTTGTGTTAGGTATTTAGGGTGTGAGTGATGACAATGAATTTTGATGATATTCGGTGAGTTTTAGGTCCAAGAAAAGAGATGTTGAATTGCAAATAAGTTTATGAAAAATCGAGAGACTCTTACAAGGAAGTCATTATTAGTGAAGATTTTAGATAAATATAAAATTCATATAGCATGCATCTAAGAGATAAAATGGATGAAGGTTAAAGTGAAAGAGATAAATGGGTTCAAACTTTAGTATTCAGAGTGTTCGAGGAAAAGAAATGATGCAGGGATCTTGATTGTAAAGGAATTCATACATAATGTTGTGTTGATAAAGAGGACCACTGATAAAATTTTATCCTTAGATATTGTTTTCAATGTGGTGTGTGCTTATATACACCAAATAAGATTAGAAGAACTTCTTAAGTGTTAATTCTGGGAAGAACTAGATAAGACGATTCAACATATTCTCTCTAACAAGAAAATTATTATAGGAGGAGGCTTTAATGGTCATATATGAGCAATCGAAGATGAGTATTCACAGGCTCATATGAGTTTTAGGTGCGGAGATAGAAGTGGGAGTAGGATTGCTTTATTAGACTTTGCAGTAGCATTTGATTTGATATTAGCCAACTCTTTTTTTGGGGAGAAAAAAGAAGATTACTAAGTGACTTTTAAAAATAGAATCGTGAAGACTTAAATTGACTACTTCTTTGTAAAGTGGAGCGATCGACCTAATTGCAAAGATTACAATGTGATACCTAACGCATACATGTCAACTCAACATAGATTGTTGAATATAGATCTTATCATCATGGGTTGGAGAAAGAAGAGAAAACCTCAAAGGTATAATAGAGTTAGATGTTATAATCTAAAAGGAGATATAGGGATAGAGTAATGTCTAGAGAAGAATAAAAATTAGAAGGAGATACGAACCATAAATGGAAGGGAGTAGCAATTACAAGCAGCTAAAGAGATCTTGGGAGTTTCTAAAGGACCTAGGGATAGTAAGATGGGTTTTTAATGATCTAATGAAGATGTACAAAAAAAAGGCAAAGATCAAGAAAGTTTCCTATAAAGCTTTATTAGATAGCAAACACTGATGCAAAGAAAGTAATTAATAGTGAAAGTTACAAATTGGCAAAAAAAAAGTATCAGAAGCTAAATATAGAGCTTATGAGAGATTATATTAACGATTGGAAACTAAAGGCAAAGAAAGGAATATTTATAATTTGGTAAGAGTTAGGGAATAGAAAGTAAAAGAGTTGAATCAAGTTCATTGTATAATGAATGAAGCAAGATAGGTGATCATGGACGAAAATAACATCAAGAGGGGATGACAGAGATATGTCTATCACCTTTTTAATGAAGGCGGAGATGACATCCCTCATCTTCTTAGGTGATCTTAGAACGTCTGAGAAATATTGGAACTTCACCTGTCCCTGACAAATCACAAAAGAAGAAATTAAAAAAGTTTTGAGGCAGATAAAGAGTGGAAGGATGGTAGGACCTAATGAGCTACCCATAAAATTGTGGAAGAGCCTAAGAGAAGAAGACCTCACTTGACTAGTCAATATTTTTAGTAAGATCCTTAAGTATGCAAAAATGACTAATTAGTGGAGATTTAGTGCATTAATTCCTCTATATAAAAACGAAGAGGATATCTAAAACTGTAACAACCATAAAGATAAGATTAGAAATATAGATGGTAAATTAAAGGAGACAAAATTTAGGTAGTTTAGAAGAGGAAACATCTCGATTCCCCAATAAAAAGATGTGAGAATATTGTACTTAAGGACTGTAGGAGAAAAAGAAGAAGACCTACCCAGGACTTGTCTCTCAATAGGAGACTTTGGCAAGCTAAGATAATAATAAAAAAAATCTTACATAAAAAGGTCATTCTCTTTGTCCATAAGTTTTTTGAACCTTTAATTCGATTCGTGTGTCTTATATTTAGCCTAAATATCTTTATCTATAGTACTTTTCCTTTAGTATTTTTTAGGTTTTACTAAAAAAAGCCCAAACTTTTCTCAAATTTTCAATTATAACTTAAACTTTAAAAATTAACAATAAAATGTCCAAACTTTCATTTTTTTTAATTTTCACCCGACATTAATCTCACCGTTATCTTTGCTGACGTAACTGTCACTTGTCAAGGAACCCTCACTAATCAGACACCTTAACGTCATTAGGAGTTACATTATTGAAACTACATTGTTTCTTGATGATACTCTTGGAATAGAAAAGATTTGATCTTTGTGTTGGTTACCCCTAACATGAGGCACCCATTAAGAAAATGAGGGTGACATTGCCAGTAGAAGTAGGGATGTCACATCATATGTGGAATTACAGTCAAGCTGGGCCATTGGTGGGCGTCTATACTGGAAGGGGATTTGTTGGGGTTAAGAAAGGCGTTATCGGTCGATAAGATTGTGGAGTCCAAAAGAGCGCCATTGATTTTGGGGATGCAAGAGATCAAGAAGTGTTGGAATTTTGAAGAAAAGAAGAGATGAATAGGATGGGATAAGAAAAGTTTAAACAATATGTAATACTCCCATACTTTTATTATTAAACTTGATTGCCTTATATAGGCAAAATTCAAACAACTAAAATAAAATTTTCAACCACCAAATCTAGTTTATAAGATAACATTAGATATAATCTAAGACTTATTCTAAAATAATCTAAGACATATTCTAAAGGAATTTAAACAACTTTACAATTTGAATTAATTCCCAACAAGAAGGTGGCTATGGAGGTCGGAGCTTTTAGATGTACTATAAGTGGGGCGAGGCCCCCAACAGTGATTGTAATAGATAATGAGGAAAGAGGAAAGGATATTGGGGGGAGGATGGTGGAGGTGTTCTGGCAGGAGGGTAATTTGAAAGTTGTTGTTATGGTCAAAAGGTTGGACAAAGTCGGTATTAGGCTTGTTGCCAGTGTTCCTCTTAGATAATGAAAATTTTTCTTCTTTTTAGGCTAAGTTTAATTTGAATTTGTTTTGTTTTGATTCAACTCAATTGGCACATTAGGCTTGCTTTCTGTCTCTTATTGTTGTGTTTTACGTTTAGAAACAAGGAAAGTAACGAGAAATGCATGGAGGAAATTTAAAGTCCCACATTTGCTTCTTCTGCCCTCTTTCCTTTCCAATTCCCTTAATTTTTCTACTTTTTTCCCTTGTTTTTCTTGTAGCAAATATGAAATCTCCATTAAAGGTCAGACATCCAGTACTAAATTTGCCTTAAAATGTGGGGGAAAAAGTTTCATTTTTGCGAGGAAAGTCCAAAAAGAGACAGAAACCGAAGGATGATAAATAAGATATATATTTGGTTTCTCATCAAACACAATTCAGTTTTTTTTAAATTCTGTTGTATTGTGTTTTCTCTTGGAATTTGAGTATCATCAAAAAATGATGTTTTAATAATATAACTCACTTCTCCTAATGATACTAAGGTGTCTGATTAATGAGAGTTTTTTGACACGTGGCAGTGTCATGTTAGCAAAGATAACGATAAAACTAATATCGGGCTAGAATTGAAAAAATTGAAAGTTTGAATATTTTATTGCTAC